>QEPC01004588.1:507985-521141 GCA_003113815.1 Sphenodon punctatus | reverse complement strand
CTGCTGGTCTGTGAGGTCCCTGGGCATTCCTCTGGGGGGTCAGTGGTCCTGGAGCCAATGCCTTCTTGTGGGGTGGCGAGGGGAGGGGGTACCTCGGCCTGTTCCCTGCTCTGGACCACGGCGCTCCCCATGAGATGCAGGGTTACTATCGATCCCTTCATATGGAGGATGTGGTCCAGGGCATCATAGTAGGGGGTGGTCTGGGCTCCATATACGGACCGCTGGTTGTTGTCCCGGATATGGCCTTGTACCCCCTCTTTAGCTCCTTGGCCTTCGAGCGGCACTGGGCTATGGTCCTGTGATGCCCCACTGCCTCCATTTCCCACACTATCTCCTGGAACATGTGCTCATTGTGCTGATTGAGCGCGAGCTCCAGTTGATGCTCCAGGGTCCCCGAGATGCGGATAAAATCCTGGGTCTCCCGGTGCCCCCATTGCCCCCCTCTGTGGTAGGCCATCTCCCCTGTGGTCCCTCTGGGTCCGCCTCCTCCTCCTCCTGGGCTGGGCCCATCTCCTCTGGGGGCTCAGGCTCCTGGGCTCGTTTCCATGTCTGCAGGACATGGGTGCGTGTGTGTTGTTGGTTGCTGGCCGGCCACCCAGCCCCCTTGGTGCCCCTGTGCCCCCGGGTCCCCTCCCCCTTCGGTCCTCTTACCTGTTTCCGGGGTGTCTCCTCCCCCGTCCCAGTCGTTGTCCCCGGGGTGGCCTGTCCCGTCTGCTGCTGTCCCTCCACCTCCTCCATGTGCAGCCCGACCACCTCCTCCTTCACTTGCACCTCCACTGCCTCCTCCTCCTCCCTCGCTCTCTCGCCCGCTACACTCCTCTCCCTTCCACCATGCTCCATCCCGCCACGTTCCCCTGCTGCTGTGTGCCCTTTAAATCTCGCTCCCTGGTCTGTGTTGTCGCTGGTTGCCTGGCAGCGATGTTGTATGCTTTGTCCCCAGCTGGGAATCATTTTGGTTGATTCCGGCTGGTGGTTGCCATTCAGACGTTACTTTCTATTGTTTCCTGGTGGGAATTGCTTTGACCACGCTTTCGGTGATGGTCCGGGCCGGAGCTCCAGAAGCTTGGTTGATTTTGACCACTGGTGGGTATTGACTGTGGTGAACATCTGGCGGTCGCCGAACAGGCGTTCAGGGCGCTTTTGCCCCGCCGCAGGACTGACCGTGGTTCACTGTGGTTGACTGTGATCTCGTAACATCTGAAAATACCCTTTGTTGATGTCTTCAAGGAATTATCCACAATGACTCCAAGATCTTCTGAGTGATTACGACCAGATTTGAATCTAGCATTTGTGTGTGTATAGTAAGGATTATCTTCCCTATGTGCATCACCTTGCACTTATCAATACTGAATTTCAATTGCCATTTTATTACCCATTCACCTAGTCATGCAAGATCTCTCTGTATTTCCTCACAGACTGCTTGAGTCTTAACTACCTTGACTAATTTGGTGTCATCTGTGAATTTAGCCACCTCACTCTTGCCTCATTTTCCAGATCATTTATGAATATGTTAATCAGTACTGATCCTTAAGACACCCTACTGTCTACCTCTTGAGTAACAACTTGAAAACAGAACATTAATTAATATGTTAAACAGTATAGGCCCCAATACTGATCCTGGAGGCACCTCACTGTCTACCTCTTACTCCAACTAGAAAAATTACTATTTATTTCTGTGCTTTGTTTCCCTATCTTTTCACCATCAATATGCTGATGACACCCAACTCTATCTCTCTTTTTCATCCAACCAGACCTGGCAGTCTTGGTGCTTACCCAGTGTTTGGTGGCTGTGGGGGACTGGATGAGGGCAAGCTGACTGAAATTGAATCCTGACAAGATAGAGGTGATGGTGGTGGGTAAGGCGGTGTATGTAGCAGCTCCTGTCATTGATGGAGTTTGCCCTCTACTGGTTCCCCAGGTTCGCAGTCTGGGCATGCTCCTCGATCTGCAGCTCTTCCTAGATCTCCAGGTGGGAACAGTGGCAAGGAATGCGTCCCGCCAATTACATCTGGTGTGTTGGCTTTGGTCATACGTTTCAGATAGTGACCTGACCACTATCATCCATGCTTTCATTACCTTGAGATTGGACTATTCTAATGGGCTCTACGTGGGGATACCCATGATGATGATTCAGAGACTGCAACTAGTGCAGAATGCAGCAGCCCATCTCCTTATGGGGTCAGGCTGCCATGAGCACATTACACCGGTGCTCCGGGTTCTGCACTGGCTGTCTATAATCTTCTGGGCCCATTTCAAGGTGCTAGTTTTGACCTATAAAGCCCTATACTGTCTTGGCCCGATTTACCTGTGGGATCGCCTGACTCCCCATGCTCTGGACCAATCCCTGCAGTCTGCTGGGAGTGCCCTTCTTGAGGTCCCCTGTGTAGCCCAGGGGACCACTATGGAGAGGGCATTCTCGGTGACTGCACCTAGGCTGTGGAACTCCCTCCCAGTGGAGGCCTGGATGGCCCTGGACCTCCCTTCCTTCCAGCATATGAGTAAGACCTGGCTGTTCTGTCAGGCTTTTGGCAGGGGAGATGGGGTGTAGGGTAGGGAGTGTGGGTTAGGGAGGGTTTTTTATTGTTTTAATGCCTTCTCTTTTAGTGTATTGTTTTAGTTTTATATGTTTTTATTTGTCTTATGGTGTAAACCACTCTGAGTTGCCTGGAACAGGAGGGGTGGGGTAAAAAAATGTTTAATAAATAAATAAAATTAAATAAACAAACTACCAATCCATGAGAGAACTCTTCCTTTTACTCCATGACTACTTAGTTTTCTCAAGAGTTTCTGGTGAAGGACCTTGTCAAATGCTTTTCGAAAACCCAGAGATCTACTATATCAACCGGATCACCCCTATCCACATGCTTGTTGACATTTTCATAAAATTCTAATAGATTAATGAGGCATGACTTCCTTTTGCTAATTATGATCTCCTTCCCTATTGGGGTGCCTGTGCCTGTGTCTCGCCCCCCACATCGGAAGAAGGTGGCCAGGGCATGGGGGCATGGGCTGCACTTGTCCTGCAGTCTGGTGGAGGTTGCTATGGCAACCTCTGCTTGTGGCGCAAAGGGAAACGTCATCTTTCTTATATTTGTATTTTATATGTTTTATATTTTTGTTTTAGATTGTAAGCCGCCCAAGCTGCTTTGAAGAAAGGGTGGGATACAAAATTGTATATTAATTAATAAATAAATCTCATGAGGCTTCCCTGTGGTCATTTTGGGCTCCAACAGCCAGCACATCATTCTAGCCATTGGACCCCTTCCATCAGGATATCTGGACAGCTCAGGATCCAGATGTTCTATCTCATGCACAGCTTTTGAAAGGTTCAGCTCCATACTCGACTGAGTGGTGCAGCAAAGGGCAGGAAAGTGGCAGGTCACACATTATTTAGATATATTTCTGTTCAGGGGCAAGGCAGACATGACAGAATGCTCTATGCTGCTGGGTACTTTCCAGTATCTGGAAAGTTGAGCTGGGTGTGCCAGTTGCACCAGAGAGGATGAAAGGCCTGGTTACCTCTCTGATCTCTCTGGGGATTGAGTTGGACACTGTCAACTCCGTCTTCCGTTTACCAGTAGAAAAGCTAGTCGTTGTGAGAGAAGGGATAAAGGATTGTAAGGGGGCTTGAAAAATCAAGGCATAGCAGCTTCAATCACTGCTTGGGTCACTCAGTTTTGCCTCCTGGGTGGTGGCGCCTGGTTGCACTTTCTTAGCCCTCCTATGTGTGTGTGCTTCCGGTGATTTGCCCCCAAACTATCACATCATGGTCACCCATGAAGGAGTACTTAGTGGTTTGGGATATCTTCCTAGCTGAATTCAGCGGCATAAGCTTTTGACGGGACAGGTTACTGTTGGAGGCTGAGTTGCAGGTCCAATCAGATCCCACTCAGTTTCAGAGTTTACTTCTGGGGCTGTTGGTGTGCTCAGCTGTGGCTTCCAGCACGGGTGGGTACTGAGATTACCAGGGACCAGAGTTTTTTAGAATTCTTTCCAATAGTGGTGGCAGTCTGCCTCTGGGCATGCAACTTTGCCAACAAGCGGGTCCTTTTCTGGTGTGATAACATGGCCATGGTCCATGTTATAACCTCGCTATCTTCAAAATCACGTTAGGTAATGAGACTGGTTTAGGTATTTGTGCTGCATTGCCTATTGGGATAACATCATTTTCCTGTCCAAACATGTTCCAGGAATTAATAGCAGCATAGCCAGACGATGCCCTTTCCTGTTCCCAGATGGACCACTTTCACTCCCTGGTCCCCAGCACCTGTATGACACCCATGCCAATGCCTTGGATATGTGGAGCCTTGGATAGGGGAACTCTTTCACACAGTACAGGGATCCCTTGCTCCATGGACCAAAACTGTCTACGAGCAGGCTTTTCAGCAGTTTCAGCAATTTAGGGTGCAGCGGGGCTGGCATCTGGGCTAACTTATTCCTGAACCCAAGATGCTCCAATTTGTGCTTGTGCTGTGAAGGAATGGGTTGGCACCTAGCACAGTGGCCAATAAGGTGGTGGCCCTTAACTATTTTAATCGACTGGCAGGACAGGCATCTCCTGACCAGGGGTTCTACCTCTGCTGAATGATAGAAAGCTGGTTGCACCAGTGCCCACTTCAGGCCAATGGATGGGCCCAAATCGCTCCCCCACTCCTCTGGAGGATAGTTAGAGCCCTCAGGGACGTGTGTAGGGACATCTATGAAGCACTGCTTTTTGAACCAGCCTGTAAGTGTGCCTTCTACAGTGCACTGAGGGTTGGGGAGGTAGTTGCAGACTTGGGCAGAGACCAGTCATTTATTTTTTATTTATTTATAAATTTCTACCCCGCCCCTCCTGCCATGCAGCTCGGGGCGGCTTACAATATCATAGTGAGCATTAGAACTAGAAGATGTGGCATTCAACCAGGATAGTCTCCAAATTAGAATTAGGTTTTCCAAAACAGATCAGAGAGGACATGGAACAAGTTATGAGCTGCACCCAGCCAGCAAGGTGAAGTTTTGCTCAGTTTTGGCTCTTAAAGTCTACCTCGGTCTCTGTCCTTGGGATAAGGGGACCCTTTCCCCTTATCAGGGCCCCTCTCACACGATACTAATTTATAGCACTTCTCTGTAAATGCCTCTGCCACCTCCATCTTCCCCCAGACATATTTGGGTCCCACTTCTTCCAGATTGGGGCTGCGAGCACTGTGGTCACCCTTGGTTTCATTGACAAGGAAATTCAGAGCATAGGGTGGTGGAAGTCGGAGGCATTTAGGTCTTACGTCAGGGATGTACGCCCATTGGAGAACATGTTCCCCCCCATTCAGTGCCTACTTGGCTTCGCAAAAATGTAACACGACTTCTTCTTTGTGCCTCTTGCAGAACCTAGCAGACATCACCCGAGGCAGTGTTTCTGAACTGTGGACCACAACATTGTCCACTGGGCAGCAGAAGTGGGTAGACGTGACCTTGTAGGGACCCAACTAGGCCTCAGTGAGTAAGCTGCCATAACATGGACAGGCAAAAAGGGCATGTGCTGGGAGAAGCTCTTGCCCATGCTTTTGGTGGACATGGGCTCCCCTCCCCCTGATGTGCTGTTTATTCACTTGGGAGAGAACAACTTGCCCAAGGAAAAGGGTTTGGGTTTGATAAAAATGATTAAGAGGGATTTGGGGGAGGTCTTGTCTTGTTCCCTGGCACCCTTGTCCTAAGTACAAGGATGCTAGAGAGAAGGGTATGGCACAATGCATAATGCCCTAAGAAAGTGGACAAAGCCTGCAAGGATGTCAAGAGGGAAACTGAAAAGTGGCTGTTAGTGAGAGGAGGCGCCTGTGTCATGCATGACCAGATCAGCCAAGTTCGCTTTGACCTGTACTCGAAAGATGGGATACACCTGTCAAATGCAGGAGTGCTCTTGTACCTGAAACATTTGAAGGTCAGGACTGAGGAGGTTCTGCCTTTCCAGCAGCAGGTTGTGGGAGGAACCAGTCAAAGCTAAGCTGGTGGTTCCTGTGATGTTGGTTCCAGTAGAACATTGGTCATGTTGTAGTTAAATTTTACAGCAGAAGTAGGGTCACATCTCCTTATGAGATGGGGAAGGGGTTAGCGCAAGGGTGTAGGGTGCACCCAAGCCCTTGATCTTGCCTAAGGTCTCAAGCTAGTGCAGTCATTAATCTGCAGGATGCTGGGTGGTTCCGGATTAGGCATGACACATAACTTGCCTCTCCTCCTAGGGCCTCAATTAGTGCCCCCAGGAGGAATAAGTCACACATCCCCTCCCCAGTCCAAGCTGACAGCATGAGGCTGGGAGAAGGGTATAGTTTGGATATTGCACTGTACTGCGGGGCCTCCTAGGATTAAGGTTTTTAATTCCACTGGACCATGTTTTATTTAAGGGGCTGGGATTGCCCCCCTCCCTGAATGTCGACTGTGTTTAAAGATAATTAAAGAGAGCAACCTTTTACACCCATCTAATTGTGTTCTGGCCTTCCTCTCAGGTGCAGTGACAAAGCCATGCTGGCTTTTACCAACCAAATCATGCTTGTCAATCTGCCTAGTAATTCTGTTTTTAACAATGGTCTCTACTAGTTTGCCTGGCACTGTTGTCAGACTTACTGATCTGTAGTTTCCAGGGTCACCTATGGAGCCCTTTGTGTTACATTAGCTAACCGCCAATCTTCTGATGCAGAGGAGGATTTTAGTGATAAGCTATATATTACTGATAGTAGTTCAGCAGTTTCAAGTTTGAGTTCTTTCAGTACCCTTGGATGAAGAATACCATCAGGCCTGGGCAACTTGCTACTGTTCAAATTGTCAATATGGAAGACGTGATAAGTTTTGAACATCAAAATGGGGAAAGACCAGTTGCAGCTTAAGCTAGTCATTGTCAAGGGTTCTGATTTGATGTGAGATGCCCTGCCCCTGATCAACAGAGGTCCCACATGTGACTTCATGGGGCCTTGGCCCCACATGGCTACACTGCCCTGGAAACTTGCAAACTCTCCAACTCTCCACATCTCTTCCTCAGTTTCTTGGTTGGTCTCCCCCCCCCTTCTGTTCCCTTCCCCTCCCTCCATGGCTCTACATTTGTCAGGGAATTCTCTGCCCTGAGAAAATCTGGGGTGGAATCTCCCTGTTTGTGCACTTCTCCTGTTGTGAGATCCCAAGCTGTGGAGTTCTCTTTTCCTGTTTTTAAAAGGTATCTTGTTTAAACTTAAAGGGTTAAAAGGATTGTGGCGACTTGGGAAGTGGGGTGGGGTTCAATGTCTGTTACTGTCTTGTTTAGACATTTATAGGATTCTTTCAATTTTCAATTATAACTCTCAGCCACCTTTATTGAAAAACTGACATCCCTCTGGAGGCTACTTTTCTGAATCCAGAGTGGTCTCTTACTACAGGCTTCATTGTGTCACTTTGTTTAGATGCCTAAATGAGAGCTGTTGAGTGCTGATCTCTTTAGAATGTCTTGTCCAGGTAAATAGACTCACTGTAGTTGTAAAGGTAATGGTCAAATTATATAATATGCCACATGGGGTGTGAGAGCAGAAATGAAAATAGTTCATTTAGATTATGCCCTGTTTAACTGTTGCTCCACAATAGAGGGCAGAGCGTAACTTCAATAAATGATAGAGTTTTTTTGTTATTATTGTTGTTCATTACTTTACTTACAATATATGAGCCTGGTTTTGAAATACAGTGAACAGAGAAGAGTGTGTGTACAGAGAAACACAGCGTACAGATAGAGATCATCTATCCTAGCTAGGTTAACCTGGTAAGAAGTCAGTCAGAACTGTGTCATGCTGGAAAAAATAGGGGTTACGGATAGGTGTGTGCATGTCATTTTTGTTATATCGATAACGAAAACAAAAATTGCCATTTTCGTTTTTGTTATTGCAATAATGAAAATGACAAAAAATAATGAAATCAATAACAACAACAAAAGTTTTTATTGATTTTGTTATTGCCTCGCAGCCTGGCAGGTGTTTTTTGGAGGGAATTGTGGAGAGGGGAGGAGGGAGCAGACATCTTGGAGCCAGAAACAGTACTGAACTCTTGAACTGGGAGGGGAAGGACCTGATGGATGTATCTCTGACCAACCAGCAGTGCAAGCAGGTCCCACCCTGTGATTCCTCAATGCATCTGCTTCCCAGAACCAATCAGGAGGGCTCTGGGGGAGACCACTGCAACCCTTTATATTGTGGGGTTGGGGTGAGTTCTGAAGTTTACCCAAACTTCAGAACTCAGCAAAACCTCGGCCATGAGTGCAGGAATGGGGCTTGGGGGGGGGGAGGGGNTGAAAAGTGGCTGTTAGTGAGAGGAGGCGCCTGTGTCATGCATGACCAGATCAGCCAAGTTCGCTTTGACCTGTACTCGAAAGATGGGATACACCTGTCAAATGCAGGAGTGCTCTTGTACCTGAAACATTTGAAGGTCAGGACTGAGGAGGTTCTGCCTTTCCAGCAGCAGGTTGTGGGAGGAACCAGTCAAAGCTAAGCTGGTGGTTCCTGTGATGTTGGTTCCAGTAGAACGTTGGTCATGTTGTAGTTAAATTTTACAGCAGAAGTAGGGTCACATCTCCTTATGAGATGGGGAAGGGGTTAGCGCAAGGGTGTAGGGTGCACCCAAGCCCTTGATCTTGCCTAAGGGCTCAAGCTAGTGCAGTCATTAATCTGCAGGATGCTGGGTGGTTCCGGATTAGGCATGACACATAACTTGCCTCTCCTCCTAGGGCCTCAATAAGTGCCCCCAGGAGGAATAAGTCACACATCCCCTCCCCAGTCCAAGCTGGACAGCATGAGGCTGGGAGAAGGGTATAGTTTGGATATTGCACTGTACTGCGGGGCCTCCTAGGATTAAGGTTTTTAATTCCACTGGACCATGTTTTATTTAAGGGGCTGGGATTGCCCCCCTCCCTGAATGTCGACTGTGTTTAAAGATAATTAAAGAGAGCAACCTTTTACACCCATCTAATTGTGTTCTGGCCTTCCTCTCCGGTGCAGTGACAAAGCCATGCTGGCTTTTACCAACCAAATCATGCTTGTCAATCTGCCTAGTAATTCTGTTTTTAACAATGGTCTCTACTAGTTTGCCTGGCACTGTTGTCAGACTTACTGATCTGTAGTTTCCAGGGTCACCTATGGAGCCCTTTGTGTTACATTAGCTAACCGCCAATCTTCTGATGCAGAGGAGGATTTTAGTGATAAGCTATATATTACTGATAGTAGTTCAGCAGTTTCAAGTTTGAGTTCTTTCAGTACCCTTGGATGAAGAATACCATCAGGCCTGGGCAACTTGCTACTGTTCAAATTGTCAATATGGAAGACGTGATAAGTTTTGAACATCAAAATGGGGAAAGACCAGTTGCAGCTTAAGCTAGTCATTGTCAAGGGTTCTGATTTGATGTGAGATGCCCTGCCCCTGATCAACAGAGGTCCCACATGTGACTTCATGGGGCCTTGGCCCCACATGGCTACACTGCCCTGGAAACTTGCAAACTCTCCAACTCTCCACATCTCTTCCTCAGTTTCTTGGTTGGTCTCCCCCCCCCTTCTGTTCCCTTCCCCTCCCTCCATGGCTCTACATTTGTCAGGGAATTCTCTGCCCTGAGAAAATCTGGGGTGGAATCTCCCTGTTTGTACACTTCTCCTGTTGTGAGATCCCAAGCTGTGGAGTTCTCTTTTCCTGTTTTTAAAAGGTATCTTGTTTAAACTTAAAGGGTTAAAAGGATTGTGGCGACTTGGGAAGTGGGGTGGGGTTCAATGTCTGTTACTGTCTCGTTTAGACATTTATAGGATTCTTTCAATTTTCAATTATAACTCTCAGCCACCTTTATTGAAAAACTGACATCCCTCTGGAGGCTACTTTTCTGAATCCAGAGTGGTCTCTTACTACAGGCTTCATTGTGTCATTTTGTTTAGATGCCTAAATGAGAGCTGTTGAGTGCTGATCTCTTTAGAATGTCTTGTCCAGGTAAATAGACTCACTGTAGTTGTAAAGGTAATGGTCAAATTATATAATATGCCACATGGGGTGTGAGAGCAGAAATGAAAATAGTTCATTTAGATTATGCCCTGTTTAACTGTTGCTCCACAATAGAGGGCAGAGCGTAACTTCAATAAATGTTAGAGTTTTTTTGTTATTATTGTTGTTCATTACTTTACTTACAATATATGAGCCTGGTTTTGAAATACAGTGAACAGAGAAGAGTGTGTGTACAGAGAAACACAGCGTACAGATAGAGATCATCTATCCTAGCTAGGTTAACCTGGTAAGAAGTCAGTCAGAACTGTGTCATGCTGGAAAAAATAGGGGTTACGGATAGGTGTGTGCATGTCATTTTTGTTATATCGATAACGAAAACAAAAATTGCCATTTTCGTTTTTGTTATTGCAATAGTGAAAATGACAAAAAATAATGAAATCAATAACAACAACAAAAGTTTTTATTGATTTTGTTATTGCCTCGCAGCCTGGCAGGTGTTTTTTGGAGGGAATTGTGGAGAGGGGAGGAGGGAGCAGACATCTTGGAGCCAGAAACAGTACTGAACTCTTGAACTGGGAGGGGAAGGACCTGATGGATGTATCTCTGACCAACCAGCAGTGCAAGCAGGTCCCACCCTGTGATTCCTCAATGCATCTGCTTCCCAGAACCAATCAGGAGGGCTCTGGGGGAGACCACTGCAACCCTTTATATTGTGGGGTTGGGGTGAGTTCTGAAGTTTACCCAAACTTCAGAACTCAGCAAAACCTCGGCCATGAGTGCAGGAATGGGGCTTGGGGGGGGGGAGGGGAGGGGGGGGCAGAGGGCTGCGGGTGCAGGGAAGCAGGCAGCAGGGGTCAGGTAAGGGAAGTAGGCAGTGGGGGCAGGGAAACAGGGGGCAGGAAAGAGGGCTAATGGGATCAAGAATCACCAAAAGTCGTGAGGAGCTGGGCATGTTGCTTTTTCTGGATTCTGCCACCATGAGTTTGACTTCTGAGGGAGGGAGGTTTGTCTTCTGAGCATGCTCCTAAAGCTGTCTGGGAGCATTCTGGGACTGTAGTTCAGCTTTGTTCTTAGACAACATTAGAACTAACATTGTCTGGGAACAAGCTGTACTACATTTCTCAGCATACTTGTGTGAAACACGCCATTAGGGCCACAAACCTGAAGTCATTTTGGCATAATCTGGAGTAGTTTCAGGTAGGAATATTTATTCCTATTTGGGGCCCAGGCTATTTAGGGCTTTATAGGTCAGAACTAGCACTTCGAATTGTATCTGGAAAATTATTGGTAGCCAGTGCAGAAACTGTGGACACTGGTGTAATGTGCTCCTGGCAATTCACCCTTGACAGAAAATGAGCTGCCATGTTCTGCACCAAATGCAGCTTCTGTTCAGTCATCAAGGGTAGACCCCTGTAGAATACATTGCAGTAGTCTAGCCTTGAATATATGTGAAGACTGCAGCAATCATATTATTGGAATTGTCATATTCTGAATTGGCTTTCCAAGGAGAACCTCAGGAATCAGTAGTGAAGTGCTAAATGAGTCTATTGGGATGGGGATAAAGGGAAGGTGCTTGGGGCTGCACGGGCCACCAGTTATGAATTAGATCCATGCCTTTCCTGTTTGGTGAAAACCAGTCGGGAGATATTAGGGCCATTGCTGGCTGGGGTTGTCAGTGTCTCCCTTCAGGAGGGCAGGATGTTCGACTCCCTTAATATGGCAATTTTCCAGGCTCTAGGGATGGACAAACGCGGTTCAGAGTTTGGACCAAACTTGACCAGTTCGGTCGACCAAACCGAATTTCCGAACTGAACTTGATTTTCGAACCAAACCAAGCCAAATTTCCAAACTCAGTTTTGTTCGCCCATCCCTATAAGACGATATTCCATTTAGTTCAATGGGGTTTGAATTTCCAAACTCTGTTCGGAAGTTCAGAATTTGGACCAAACTCGAATAGTTCGGTTGACCAACTGAACTTCTGAACTGAACTCGATTTTCGAACCGAACCGAACCAAATTTCCGAACTCGATTCTGTTCGCCCATCCTTACCAGGCTCTGCTCAAGAAACCATCCTTAGATGCTGGGTCCCCTGCCAGCTATCAGCCTGTCTCTAACCTTCCCTTTTTATGGAAGGTTATTGAGCGGGTGGTGGCACATCATCTCCAGGCCCTTCTGGATCCTATCAGATCCCTGGACCCCTTTCAGTTTTGTTTTCATCCTGGACATGGCACAGAGACTACACTTGTGGCCTTAGCTGATGATCTATGCCTTGAGATCAACAGAGGGAATTTCATCCTGTTGATCCTATTAGTTCTATCAGCGGCTTTTGACACTGTTCATCACGAGGTGTTGTTGGCTCGACTGTGGGACCTGGCAGGGGTGCATGGGACTGCTCTTCAATGGTTTCACTCTTTCCTGTTGGGGAGGTCTCAGCGGTTTGTTATGGGTGATTGCTTGTTGCCGCCTCCTGATCTCCCCACGGGGTCTGGCAAGCTTTCATCCAATCCCCCCTCTTGTTCAACGTGTATATGAAGCTGCTGGGAGGGATCATTTGGAGGTTTGGAATGAGGTGTCATCAGTATGGATGTCACCCAGCTCTAGCCCTCCTTTTCATCCGACCCAGGTCCTGCAGTTTCAGTGCTTACCCATTTCCTGTCTGCTGTGGGGGACTGAATGAGGGTGAGTTGACTGAGTTTGAATCCTGACAAGACTGAGGTGATGATAGTTGGCCAGCCTTGTGACTTGAGGGGGACTGGGACCCTGGTTATTGATGGGGACTGCCCCCCTCTCCGGTTACTCAGGTTCTCAGCCTTGGAGTGCTCCTGGATCCATTGCTGCACCTGAAATACCAGGTGGCGGCAGTGGCCAGGAGAGCTTTTCACCAACTTCATCTGGTGAGAAGGCTGCTGCCTTTCTTTCTGATTTGGATCTGGCAACTATCATCCATGCCTTCATTATCTTGAGGCTAAACTACTGCAATGTGCTCTACATGGGGCTGCCCTTGAAGACGGTTCAGAAGCTGCAGCTGGCACAGAATGCGGCGACCTGGCTCCTTACAGGGGCGGGTCTCGGGGAGCACATAATACTGGTGCTCCGGAATCTGCACTGGTTGTCTATTGTCTTCCAGGCACAATTCAAGGTGCTGGTTTTGACCTTTATGTTGGATTGTGCAACAGTCACAAGTAAAAGCCCATTG
>QEPC01004588.1:454126-495167 GCA_003113815.1 Sphenodon punctatus | reverse complement strand
CGGAGAAATTCTGCTTTGTGGGGGCAATAATGAGAGGAGGCTGCACAGAGACGTCTATCAGATCAGGCTTTATTGCAGGATACACAGCAGCTGTGGGACTGAGGATCTTTGGATCATTAGGCACCCAACAAAGAAAGGCACATATATTTATACATTTTCATCTAGCACCATGCTTCTGATCATGACCCAATCAATGCACAGTTCTTTGTTTCACCAGCTCCAATCAGAACTCAGTATTCAGCATAATTCTTGATATGGCACTAGTGTCCAGTGCTATGTAACTGGGGTGAACTACGCAGGTCAAATGCTGAGTCATGTCTGGGATTAGTACTGTGCTTGCGTCAGAAAGTCCCTGTGTAATCTGCTGAGCCCGTGTTAATAAATCGCTACAGTGCCTGCGCTAGTAAGTTCTTGGGAACAAACACAGTATGCAGAGCTAATCTACATACTCTGTTTTACCACCTTGGGAAAAGACACAGGCAGAGCTAATCTACATACTCTGTTCTGCCACACTTGCTATCTGCCTGGTAAGTTTGGTTGACTTTTGCTCTTGGTACGCTGCTTTAGTAATGCTTTCCAAATTGGACTTTTTAACGTTATAATAAATTATTTCTTTGTTAACCTGCTGTCTGAGTGTGTTCCCAAAACTAGGAGATCCCCAAAACCTGCTCTCTGCCTACCCAGAGGAACCTTAAAACTTCCAGGTAATTGTTGCTGGACCCCTCAGGTGTACAACCTCAGTCCTTGCCAGCTCAGATAGTCCTGAGCAGTGGAGATTTAAGCGGGGAACTGGTCAGGTCCCTTGGAGAGAGAGAGAGTTGGAACCAAATTGAGAGGTGGAGAGATTTGGGCTATGGCACAGTCCTGAGTGCCCCTTTTTTGACACAGGGATACTAATATGTCAGTGTGTGTATGTACAGTCCCCACATTCTTTCACGCTCCTTCACTTTTAAAGTAGTTTATGTGGGAGAAAAACTGGTGTGGTCCACTAGATGGGATGGGATGGAAAGGTGGAAATGCTGTTCAGATCTTGACCTTGCCATGGTCTCAGTATCCCCATCTGTAAAATGGAAATAATAATATCTTGCTCCCATCAAACTGCTAGGTGGTTCATGTGAAAGCTACTGAATTTGGCCTATTATTATTATTATTATCATTGTTCATGAACAGAATGGGACCAAAATGTCACAAGAAACAAAGCCTTATACAGGCTTACCCTTCACAAATGGAGAGAAAATTAAAATCCCATCCTATTCATGATATTCCTTGTCATACACATGTCCCTTCTACAGCAGTGCTTCTGATATATGTAAATATTCATAACCACTGACAAGGAATGAAAATGTTCCAGTATGCTGTATTTCTTTCTGTTCTTGGGGTCCATTTCTAACTATAGTTCTGTGTTTAGACCTGGTTGCAGAATTTCCATTTAACCTCAATGCTGTGGGTTTTTTTTCTCTTTTACAACCAGCGCTGCCTAGAAAATGTATTTGTAGCATGATGGAACATGAGTGTAATATCAGACTGAATATGAGGGAAGGGCAGAGGTTTACGGTATAGATATTTGTGATATACATGAACAGCTGTTTGAAAATTTCAGACTCTTTTAGATGTAATAGGGGAAAAAGGTCGTAGATAAAATTTCCAAAGTTGGCCAAGTGACTTAGGAGCCTAAATGTCACTTTCAAAGAGACTAAGAAACATGAAGTTAGTTTACAAGAAACAGGGCAGAATCATCACCCAATGATGTCAATAGGAGTTTTACCATTGACTTCAATGGGTTTGGGATCACACTTGTTTGGGTGCAATTGTCCTGCTGTTTAACAATGGTTAAAAACAAACATGCAGGTAATATGGTGGCTCCCCGGCCTGGTCAGGGGCAGAAAACTGTGGCCACCACTCCCTGGGTTGGCGAGTGGCATGAAACAAATGTGCCCGTGTTGACCTGGGTGGCTGGAGAGCTATCCCTCTCCCCTGCCCCAGGTAGGGTGGGGGAACACAACAAATGTGTGGTTGGCTGGGCCTGACCCTCCCCTGGTTTGCTCCCAGCACCCCATCCCTGCCATGATGGGTTGTCATGGCAGCCCCTGCCCTGAGAAAGGGAGGGCAGGGCCAAACAAGTGTGTTGGCCCAGGTTAGTCTGTGTGTATGGGTGGGTGGGTGTGGGTGTGTGGGTCTGGGTTGTGCCTTGCAATTTACCTGAAGATGCAACCTGAGACAGTCACCTACCTGCCCCGGAGTAGTCCTGGACCAACATCTGGTGGCACAGGACCACACATATGGGTGAGTCCCAGGCCAATGTGGGTCAGTGCCACGTTTGTTTTTACCCACTGGTGGTTAGCACCTAGCACCATAACAAATCTATTTAACTATATGGGATTTGCACTCAAACTAAGGGCTAACATTGGCACAAAAGCAACCAGAGGATAATGTTGCCTAGCACATTTTCAAGTTAACGTTTTTGGGTAAGGGTTCAATGCTGCGAAGTCAAACTGATCTTCCAATAAATAATCCTTTGCTGTGTCAGTGAGGAATTCTAGAACTATATTTCCAAAAAGCTTGTTAAAAAAAGATTAATTGGTTAATTTAGCTAATTTTTTTTTAAAAATAGGTACTGTTCCTGTGGTGAGGAAAGATTTTTAGAAAGTGATTTAATAACAATGTTGGCATATCCTTGTTTATAACTGCAATGTTGAAAACTAGCATATTTCCGTGTCAAATTTATTGGGAACTTCTGTCATCTAAATAAAAAATATGTGCAAGATTTTCCATATGTAACTACTTTATGCCTCTAGTTTGAGGTGACCAAGATGAAATCTCTTAAAGGAGCCTGGCATTCACAAAGCACTGAGCATCTGCTTTCTGAAAATCAAGTCTTCTAAGAGTCTGAAGTTGAGAAATGCCACCCCCTCCACCAAAGTCACCTAAAAATCATTAGTCCCTTGTGATTCATAACGTGAACTTTGTGCATGAGTGTTTTGCTGTGTCATGGGCAGATCACTTGGCACCTTGCAAAAGTGAGCTCTGATAGGCTCGAAAGAGATTTGAGATGAATACCTGGGAATATCCTGTTTTTTGTACCGGCAGACTGGGTCTGGACCATGTTGCCAGTGTGTCCTGACCTGGGTCAGGTTGTAATGGCGGCGCACCACCATCATGTCTATTCTCTCAAGCATATTCTGGAGGTACTATAAAACCTTTCTTTTTGGCAGAGCTTGTGGCAGGCAGGGTTAGAGGTTGTGTGGATGGATTTTGGAGGGGGTGAGGGTACCGATTTTGGAGGGGGTGAGGGTACCGATTGTTTTGTATTTTTACTATTTTTCTCTTTGTGTTTTTTTTTTTTTGGGGGGGGGTAAGCTACCCTGAGCCTTCGGGGGAGAGCTGGGTATAAATTTTAATAAATAATAAATAAATAAATTAACACCCAAAGTAATCAAACTGGAGTATCCGAAGAAGCAAATATGCAAATACCCATTTTGGTTGCATATGTTATTCAGATATTTAGAGGGCAATCAGAAAATGTGAATAATAATCATGTCTAGAAAAATCTGCTGTTTGTTTCATCTCTAGCTAAAGCTTCCGAGGGCAATATTCTCTGCCCTTTACTGTGCATCCCATCTAGGGGACAATGGCAGCATGCACTGGTTGACCTTGGGCCAATCACAGATCTCTCAGACTAACCTATCTCACAGGGTTGTTTTGAGGATTACTAGTTGAGTTAATTAGTTTAATCTTAATAGTTAAATGTTTTTTTTTAATATATGTGTGTGTGTGTGTGTGTGTGTGTGTATATATATATATATATATATATATATATATATATATATATATATACACACACACACACACACACTCCATCTGGTAAGGAGACTGCGGCCTTTTCTTTTGGATTTTGATCTGGCCACAGATCCGTGCTTTCATCACCTCGAGGCTAGACTACTGCAATGTGATCTACGTGGCCCTTGGTGATGATTCGGAGGTGCAACCAGTGCAGAATGTGGTGGCTCTCCTCCTTATGGGGATGGGTTGCTGCAAGCACATAACACCGGTGCTCCGTTTGCTTTACTGGCTTCCGATGGTTTTCCGGGCCCAAATCAAGGTGCTGGTGATGACCTTAAAACCCCTAAATAGCCTAGGCCCCATCTAACTGAGGGATCACCTGGCTCCCCGTGACTCATTGCGGCCTCTGCGATCAGCTGGGGGTGCCTTCCTGGAAACTCGGGTTTTTTGCTGGGTCTCAACTATGAGGAGGGCATTCGCAGCCATCACTACTTTGCTATGGAACTCCATACTCCAGGAGGTCTGCCTGTGTTCAACTCTGGTGGCCTTCCGGAGGCAATGTAAGACCATATTGTTCCATCAGGTTTTTTTCAGCAGGGATTGAATTGGAGAAGGGAGGGGTCCAGGAGAATGGACTGGGGTTGGGTAGAGTACCCGGGGGGTGGGGGGTGTTGATGAGTGGGTTGCCAGGCTTTTGGTAGGTAGGGATAGCGTGGGATGGGTGGGAGGTGTAGGGGTGGATTGGGTGGGGTATTACTGTTTTCTGTTGGTTTTAATGGTTTTTTACTCTGTTTTTATGATTGTGAGCCAACCACTTACTCAGGAGTAGTCCCAGTGAGCCTAGGCATGGAGTGATACCAGAGTTTCTGATCCTGTGCAGATGGTAGAGGGGAGCAGGAAATGGTGGCTTAGGAGAAGACTAAAAAAAGCGTGACTTCCTGTGAGAAGATATTCTGGTTTTACCCTTAAATGAAGGGTTTGTCTGCACTTCTGATACCATCTTTTGTGTGTGTGTAAGAGAGAGAAAGAGAAGCTCCAGAAACCATTTTAGGTTGAAAACAGAGTGTGTTTGTTATCAGAGATGAATAATAAATCAATGGAATCCATTGCATATTGAAATTGCTGATGTTGTAGCTACTCGCACAGATGTTCATGCTTGTTCCAGGAGCTACCTGAAAGTCTTCTTCCACCAGTTGTTGTCTGGATGATATGATGTTTGATGACCTCTTAGATTACCAAAGGCTGGAAGTGGGGTGGTGCTCTTATCTAAATATAACAGCGGCTACGTGGTAGTGGCTGATGCATGATGGCCATAGTCATGATTTCTCAGAATCCAATCTGTGGCAAGCACTAATTCAGATGCGTGTTTCTACAAACAGATGTAACATTCAATAGGTGTTACTGTTTAATGCTGACGATCAGTTATTACATTACATTAGGTAACACCCAATAGAGTTCCTTACAGGAAACTTCTCATTTATTATTCTTTTCCTACTCTTCTTGCACTGTGGAGGACCAGATACTTTAGGATCTCTACACTATTCTGGACTAGGGTTTGAGGATCATGGCTTTAGTGACCAAAGAGCTTTTCAATAATTTTAATTTGGAGAAAAGCAAGTGTTGCTTCTTTTGTCAAATGCTGATGTTTACTATAGATATGGGGTGCAATCCAACACGCCCATGCAATGTGCGCCTATGCCAGGCGCAGTTTACTTATACCGGTGCACATGCCTGCTCCGTCTCCCAGGCTGCAGGGTGTGTGGGTTCTGGGTGGTCATATTGGCAGGGTCGCGCCATTGCATCGAGTGGTTTTCTGCATGCGTGGGGCTCATGTGCACATGTGCGCCCGCCACCTGGCTGGGCATTGGTTGCACCAGCAGGTGGTGTACTCCCCCACTTGGATTGCACCCATGGAGACTAATTCTTCCTCTAATCACACCAGAATAATTATGTGAAATTAATTCAGATATATACTAGTGTTAGCAAAAACTGTACTTGAGCTACATGATCCTACCATTTGGCTCAGTACTAGTATTCTCACACAAAATATATAATCATTTGTGTGATCATGCTGGTAAAAAACCCATTATGTTATGCAGATGCACAAAGGAACAGAGTTAAGGTTGAATGTTATCCTTGTCTGTAAGTATTCGATGCAATGTACCAGAGTGTCCTAAATGTAATGAGAGAATTAGGATGCACTCCTGAGGACTGATTTCAATAAAGTCATAATTCTTGTATCCTTGGTCTTTTGTTTTACCAACCAGACAATGAAAATCGTTGTCCTTTTTATTCAAGAAACCTTTCTCTTCTCCTGGAGTAGCAATGCCAGCATTACTGGTATAATTTTATTTTAATGGTATATAGCCTATGGCAGAGATGACCAAATGGCAGCTCAGGAGTCACATGCAGCATTCAGGGAACTGTATTGCAGTTCTCACCAGAAGTGGCTGCTGCCTAGGGGTGCAACTGTGTAGCACCCTCATGAGCAAGAGAAACTAAGCCACCATTTGAATTTCCACCATTACTACCGCCAGAGCATTCTGGAGCAATAGGGCCACCGCTGCTGCTGCCCAAACTAATTGGACCACCTGGGAGCTAGAGTTCATCTGGTGAGGAGGCTGCAAACTTGCTTTTTGATTTGGATCTGGACACTGTCATCCATGCTTTCATCACCTCAAGGCTAGATTACTGGAATGAGCTCTACGCAGGGCTGCCCTTGCTCACTGTTTGGAAGCTGCAGCTGGTGCAGAATGCGGTGGCTCACCTCCTTTCAGGGATGATTCGCTGGGACCATATTACACCGGTACTCTGAAGTCTGAACTGGTTCCCTATAGCTTTCCAGGTACAATTCAAGGTGCTGGGTTTGACCTTTAAAGCCCTAAACGGTCTGGGTCCCACATATGTGGGGGCAGGGGAGCTGGTGGCCACCTCATCCTGCATTCCCAGGTGGTGGCCATGGCAAGGAGCGCAGTTTGTCAATTACATCTGATATGGTGGCTTTGGCCATATATTTTGGACTCGGACCTGGACACCATTATCCATGCCTTTGTTACCTTGAGACTGGATTACTGCAACGTGCTCTATGTGGGGCTACCTTCGGTAATGGTTCAGAGACTGCAGCTGGTGTAGAATGCGATGGCATGTCTCCTTATGGGGACAGGGCGCCGAGAACATATTACACCTGTGCTCTGCAATGGCTTCCTATTGTCTTCTGGATCCAATTCAAGGTGTTGATTCTAACCTATAGGGCTTTATACGGTCTAGGCCTCACTTACCTGCGAGACCACCTCACCCTCTGTGTTATGGAGCGGCCCCTGCAATCAGCCCTCGGTGTCCTCCTTCAGGTCCCCTGGGTTTCTCTTATAGGGACCATGGGAAGTAGGGTTGCTACCTTAGGTATATTTTTCCAGGCCACTTATGAAAAATACATGTTGAGGGCCTGCATTTGTACCAAGGCAAGCCCTGCAACATGTATTCTTGGTAAGTGGCCTTAAAAAATATACATAGGTGGAAACATGTATTTTTCATAAGTGGCCTACGCAAATATACCTCAGGTGGCAACCCTAATGGAAAGGGTGTTTTCGGTGGTTGCCCCAAGGAACTCCCTCCTGGTGCAGGCCCATTTGTCCCCAGATCTCTCCTCCTTCTGCCACTGCTGTAAACTTTGGCTGTTCCACCAGGCATTTCATGAGGGATTTAGTTGTTTTATTATGTATGTATTTGTTTTTATATTGTTGTTTTATGATTGTTGTTAGCCGCCCGAGGTGCCTGAGGCACGAAGGGGGTGGGACATTATATTTTATTAAATAAATAATCTGAAAGAAAAGTTTCCTATCCTTCCACATCCCATTACAGCCCCTGCAACTGGCCGGGAGTGCCTCCCTGTGCGTACCATCTGTTAGCCTTGTTCCTACGACAAGGGCTCACAGGGGGGGCATTCTTGGTTGCTGCCCCAGTGCTTTGGAACTCGCTTCCCCCGGAGGTTCATTTGAGCCCAAGTCTGAGCGTCTTCCAGAGACGGTGTAAAATGTTTTTATTTTTAAAGGCATTTGGCAGGCAGGGATAGGGGAGTGGCGTGGGGTTTGGCAGGTGGTTTTGGGGTAGAGGTGTGAGGGGGGTGGGTGGGTAGGTGGTTTTGGGTGGATTTTGTGGGGGCTTTAGGGTTTTGTATTTTAAATGTTTTTATTGAATTGTAAGCCGTCCTGAGTCTCAGCATATAAACTGAACCAAAGAAACAAACAAATAATGGGAAAGGGATGTGGGAAGCCATGTAGCAACACCACCAGGTTGAAGGGAAACTGACAATCACTGCAAGGCATCTTGTGGCTGTTGATAATATGAAAATATTAGTATACATCTCTTGCCAACTTTGCCCGTCCTTGGCCTATGGTAAGCTGATGGAACAGTTTACTATATAATACTCAAGCCTGTTGCATGTACACTCCATTTCACAAAGGCTTTGAAAATATATCATCTTCCAGGGTGAATTCATGGAAAGCTGTTTGTTTCATAGCTCAACAAATGTGGATTCAATTACTATTAGACTTAAGAAACCTGGGAGCCTTTCCCATTTTTGAAAGTAATTACTTCTTATTGTATTTTAAGTAATAAAAGATTATTTAACAAACTCTTTCCCATTATAAATAAGAACTAAAACAATAATTCATGACCAGAGACAGTTGTGACTGCTCTCGTTAATATGGTGTTAATTTGCTTTTCCATCTGCATTTGTTTACTAAACTCAAGATATCCTGGGAGAGTAGCCTTTTAGATTAATTAATTTGTTCAGTGGAGACACAAATAAAACTGAAGGTCCTACTTAATTTTATTTATCCAAGTTTTTTTTGGAATAAATTCCATATAATTTGGATGCTTCAAGTTTTGTTTTATGGGGAAACTCGTGGCATGGAAAGGATAAGAAAGGCCATTATTTTACATAACTGGAAGGAAGCCTGAGAGCAGAAAGAAAATGAGGGCTAAGATGAATTTAGGACTGTCTTCTAAAAATGTATTTGGTGTTCAACAGCAGGTGATGCAGGCAGTGCAATTATTCTGGTGACTCGCAAGGCTTGTCGCCTGTTAGTTGTACATCATTTTAGTACCAAACTAAGACTAGGGCTGGTTTACACGATTAAACGGAGACACAGAAAAAGAGTGGGATTCCTGGTAGATAAAAGAAGAATGCCACAGATTGAGCTGGCTTGTTGTGGGTTATGGGCCCATAAACAAAACAGAATGAGAATGCTCTGGCTGTGGTGGTTATTATGCGGTTTCCTGCTTATCTTTAATTTGCCTTCTAGAAGAATGGTTTCTGTATTATTTTAATTCCCAATTCGTCTGTTCACTTGGGCCGCTTTTAGACGAGTGGCGGTCCGTTTCATGTTGGCAGCGCTCATATTTTGAAACTTCCGCCTGGTCTAATTAGATGAGATGGAGGCGATTATGAGGTATTTAATTTGCGCATTTAAAAAATGCGCCTCCACCGTAATATGTGCATATTAAGCCACTTCCGTCTCATCTAATTAGACCAGGCAGAAGTTTCAAAATATGCGCGCCGCCGACGCGAAACGGACCGCCGCTCGTCTAAAAGCTGCCATAGTCTGGCTGAGCCATCTATCGTACGCAACAAGCAGGGCAATTTTACCCTCCGAACAGCAGCACTTACAGTTTCAAAGTAAGAGATAGTGGAAATCGGAAAGGGAAGGGACTGGACTGAGTGGTGTGAGGTGTGACTTGGCAGCTGGCACTGGTACTGCAGGGGTGGAGGGAGGCAGTGGAATAGGAAATAACACATAATTATTATTAATAATAATAATAATGAATGGGCAATTCTGCCCCAATAAGAGGATGTTTCTATCTTTTTACAAAACCAAAAGTGTCAGTCATAGGAGTACTGGAAACATTTCCACCTTTTCCACCAAGCTTGCACAATCAGGCTCATCATTACAGTTTACCACAACTCTCTATATAATCAGTGTAGACACTCATCACCCTTTAATTCCTATTATTTCCCCCCATGAACCAGCTCGTTCACCATTTCTACTTCTGCATCTGCAATGTTTATTTTTTATCATTTCACCTAACTTCTACCCTGTGCCCTCCTGCCATTGGCAACTAGGGAATTGAGAATTAAAATAACACAGAAAACATGTTAGGAATCCAACAGTTTGGCCAGTTCATGGGACCAATCTTATTTATTCTTTATGCTGCAAGCTGCCTCCATGCTCACTAATAACACTCTAGACCAGAAATTCTTAACCTGGTGCTCGGGGGCATCAGAGTGCTGAGGGAATGTTTGAAAGTGTTCCCCAAGTCAGTTCTCAGTAGTGTTCGGGAGCACTTTCACACATATGAGGCACTGAACTGAATTAAACTGAATTGCAGAGGGAAGACAATCTATGCCAATTTATGCAAATCATGCATGCAAATTATGCAGTGTTCCCAAGTAGTTGCATACGTCACTCCAGTGCTTGTGATTGAAAAAAGGTTGAGAAGCTCAGTTTTAGACTGTAATAAAGGACGAGTACCAAGAATTCCATTCTGCTCTTTGCAGAGAGGACACATTTTCTACCCTGAGTTGCACCTATAATTTTCCTCCCAGACATTATTTATACTGGAGTTTAAGTCCACTGACTTTTTCTCAGTATTTGCCTCTCAGCTAGTTACTTGGACACCCTATCCCAAACCAAAGGGCTTGAAACTTCCAAGTTCAACTAACCTTGAATTAGCGCCAAAATTAATATTTGTTGCAAATACTGAATACAACAAATTTGACTTTATCTGTATTTGTTTGTGTAAAGTGAATTTGGAGACTGGATTCAAATCTGTTCATTTTGGTTTTCATTTCAGATGTTTGTACCTTTGTTCAATTTATTTGGTACTTTGAGTCTTGAGAAAACTAAGTAGTCATGGAATAAGAGGAAGTGTCCTGTCATAGATTGGTAGCTGGGTAAAGGATAAAAAACAAAGCCTAGGACTAAATGATCAGTTTTCACAGTGGAGAGAAGTAAATAGTGGGGTGTCCCATGGGCATGTACTGCAACCATTGTTGTTTAATATATTTACCAATGATCAGGAAAAGGGAGTAAAGAGTGAGGTGACCAAATCTAGAGATGACACAAAGGGCTCATTCAGATGTGGTTTAAAGAGCACTTATAAGTGCCGGCAGCAGGATGCGAATGTGAAGACCTGTTTTTTTCAGGTCGGTAGAGCGTGCCTGTCCGTGTGCTGACAAGCTCAATCATGTGTGCAGTGCCTTTTCAGACGTCATCTGGGCATGCATTCTTCACATTTGCATCCTGCCACCAGCACTTATAAGTGCTCTTTAAGCCATATCTGAATAAGCTCAAAGTTATTCAAGATAATTAAGACAAGGGAATACAGGAGGATCTTGAAGATCTGAGCAACTGGGCAACCAAATAGATACAATTTATTTAATTAATTTATTTTAAAAATGTATACCCCGCCCCTCCTGCCAGGCAGCCTGAGGCGGCTAACAAATCAGTCCAAAAAATACAATAAAAATACAATAATATATATAAAACATTAAATAAAAACAACAATAAAAATGAAGAGAAAAAACCCATAACCCCCACCATCCCATCCACCCTCACCCTTCTCCCTCGCCAAATGCCTGACGGAACAGCCAGGTCTTACAATTCCTATGGAAACCTGGAAGGTCTGGGGCCAGATGGGTCCCCACCGGAAGGGAGTTCCACAGGCGCAGTGCGGCCACTGAGAATGCCCTGTCCTGCATGGCCCCCTGGGAAACCCGGGGGACCTCCAACAGGGTGCCCCCAGATGACTGCAGGGGCCAGTCCAGAACCCAGGGAGTGAAGCGATCTCGCAAATAAGCAGGGCCCAGACCGTGTAAGGCTTTATAGGTCAAAACCACCACTTTGAATTGGGCCCGGAAGACTATTGGCAGTCAGTGCAGAGATCGGAGCACTGGTGTAATGTGCTCTCGGCGGCCCAACCCCACCAGGAGCCGGGCCGCTGCATTCTGCACCAGCTGCAACTTCCGAGCTGTCACCATAGGTAGCCCCACATAGAGCGTGTTACAGTAGTCTAGCTGAGAGGTGATAAAAGCATGGATGATCATGGCCAGGTCCACAACCGAAATCAGCGGCCAAAACTGATTCAATGTCGACAAGTACAAAAAGTGATATACATAGGGAAAAACAACCCTAACTATTCATGTACAATGCTGAGTTCTAAATTAGGTGTTACCACTCAGGAAAAGAACCTTAGAGTCACCATGGACAATTAACTGAACTGAACCTTAGAGTCATCATGGACAATTAACTGAATTCAGTTGAACGTGCAGCAGCAGCTAAAAAAAAAAGGCAAACAGAATTTTAGGAATTATTTGGAAAGGGATAAAAAAGAAAATAGAAAATATTATAATGATGCTATGTAAATCCATGGTGCAACCACACCTTGAATATTGTGTGCAGTTCTGGTCACATCTCAAAAGATATAGTAGAACTGGAAAAGGTACAGAGTAGAGCAACAAAAATGATCAAGTGTATGGTACCGTTTCCACATGAGGAGATGCTCCATAGGCTAGGGCTCTTTAGCTTGAAGAAGAGATGACAGAGGAGATATGATATAATAATAATCTTTATTTTTATATAGCACCCTCCTGCCATGGTACTCAGAGTGCTTTACATATAAGACAACTTTTTAATCCTCACAACAACCTTGTGAGGTAGATCAGACTGAAAGAACAATATCACTGGCCCAAGATCACCCAGTTCGTTTCTGGCTAAGGCAAGACTAAAACCTGAGTCCCCCCCACCCCTGAGTCTAAGTACTGCACACTTAGCCATTACACTACGCTGGCTCTTGACTTTTTATAAAATCATGAGTGGCATGGAACAAGCAAAAAAGCCTCAGTTGTTCACCCTCTCACACAATACTACAACAAGGGGACACTACATGAAACTAACTGGGAACAGATTTAAAGCAAGCAAACAAACAAAGGCAAGTATTTTTTCACTCAGTGTACAATTAACTTGTGAAACTTGTTGACAGAGGATGCTGTGATGGCCACTAGCATAGGGTGACTTCAGATGTTACGCGCTCCCGGACCACCACAGTGGATTCCCAGCGGTGGCAAGCCGGCCAACCCCCTCCCATGGTCCAGGACAGCCCCGAGCAGATGTGACGGAAGTGGGACCATGGCAGGGAAATGGATGGACAGACCATGGCCTGAGGCAGCACAACAGACATGACACTGATTCTGGGCTGTGGTCAAAACACCCAGAAGACACTGCGGAGGGGTGGGAGGCAGACATGACCGACTGAGGGCAAACGAAGCCAAAAGCACCAAAAGGCAATGCCCACACAAAGGAAATTGGAAGGAAGGGAGGAGAGCTGCCGAGGCAGCACACACCACAGGTACAGGGAAACCGAGGTCACAGTGGAACACACAGTGCAAGCACACGACAGGGCACATACATACCCGTACGGGAAAGGAAGGGGGGGGGCACAGTGGGATGGCCAACACACACTGCGCAATGGACAAAGGGGGGTTGGGGTTGGGTTGGGATCCCAGGGCCAGGGAAGCAGAGGGGACCAGCCCGGGGACAGAGTGGGACATGGGGAACGGCATCCAGAACCCCACCAACATTGCAGGCAGCAAGGGCCACCCGACAGCCACACAGGCAGCCCAGGCACAGCCCCCCCCCAGGGGCTGCACATGGGCACAGGGGGAGGGCACATGGAAAGCGAATGGCCCCGGAGTGGCCAGGAATGGTCCCAGAGGCAGGCAGGGACCCCCAGCACCAGCAATGGTGTGCTGACTGGGATGGAGGTGATCCAGAGCTGAAGTGCTGAACAGGAAATCCAGCCAACCCCCTGGAGGAAGCTTGGAGGCACAGTCCGGGGGCCTCAGACCCCCACAGTCAGAGTCACCCAAGGGGGGGGCACGGGCACAGGTGAGAGGCCGGCTGGACAAGGGAGGACAACAGCACCCGGGGAGCTGGTAGCGGGCTCGGAGAGCAGGACACAGCCATGGGAGGGGCCAGCCACAGAGGGGACTACCAGTTGCAGTGATGGACTGGGGGTGGCCTGTGGAGGGGACCTGGAGGCACAAGCAGGGGCAACAAAACCATGGGATCAGCTTGCACAGCAACGAGCCCGGTACAGCATGGAGGGAGTGGGCAGCGAACCCAGGTGGCAGGGTGGGGGCGGGAGCACACAGCACGACCAGCATCCAGGGCTCTGAAGACACAGAGGGCCTCACAGTCAGCTGCAGGGGGGCATGAAGGGGCCTGGGGTGGGGTGGCCCACCAGGTGCACATAGTGGGGCCACTGAAACATGCCCCAATGGTAGCCCAGCGCAGACATGTGGTGGGCGAAGAGAGGTAGTATGCTTCGACTGGATCCTGCATGGTGAGCCCCACCTGGACATTGGCACGGGACCACACATCAGCCAGCACCACCAGCTCCACTCTGGTGGGCCCCGACAAGCCATAGTCGGCAGCTGGGGGCCATGGAAGGTGCCTGAGCTCCAACAGGCGGTGATAAGCCTCCCCATGTGACCGCTGGTACCCACGGGACCCGTGGATGCAGCCAAAGAAGGAAACAGCCAGGGCTGGGCCCCCCTCCGCCAGACAGCCCATGTAGGTGGCCAGGCTGCACGCAGAGAGGGCAGACACGGTCTCCGCCACAGACCACCCCACATGCGAGCACCTCATCTCCGGGATGCACCCATCAGGAAAGTGATGGAGGCCCAGCACCTCAGCATGCAGCTGGCACTCGCGGGCACTTGCCTCATTGCCAAAATAGTGCAGACTGGAGCTCAGACTTGAGTGGGCACCAGAGAAGGTGTCTGGGCAGCTCAGGAGCACTTCCACGGCTGGGGAATGCCACAGGTCACACAGGGCCATGGTCTCATGAAAGGTCCAGCTATGGGGGGCGCCGGGCGTGGTGGCACACGGGAGTCCAGGGGAAGCTCTGCCGGCCATGGCCCAGCAAGCCAAGGGTATGAACTGCAGTGAACACAGGGCCCCTTGTCCCAGGTGGGATGGGAAGGGAAGCGGGGGAGCTCCAAGGCCACATGATAAGACCACGGACTGCAACATGGCACGGCTAACGAGGGAGGCGTGGGGTGCGGACCCAGCACAGCTGCTGGAACCGAGTACACAGACCATACAGTCAACACAGCTAGCAGGGCGGTGAGGCCAACAGGCAGAAAAATAAGTTAGTAGGTAGATGAGGACAACAGTCATACAGCTGCAGACTGCATGCCCGGGCGCAAGCAGGCATGTGCACGAGCCCCAGTGCCGGGAACACAGGTGTGCTCCTGAGGGTGCTACCTATCCCTGCTCCGAAGCTGCCTAGCTGCCACTGGGCATCTGGCTGAGGGTGGCGGATACAGGTGCACCAGGGCTCCCCGCACAGGTGCCCGACTGCAGAAAGGGGATGGTATGGTACTGGGACCAGGCTATAAAGGTGGGAGCGAGATAGCACCAGGGGCACCCACCACAATGGATGTGGGTCGAATGGGCACCTGCAGGACACATCTAGCCATATGCGCTGAGTGGCTCCGGTCGCACATGGACCTCATGCGCATTCAGATGGAGGAGGTGCACCTGGCTGCCCGGCTTTGGGTGTGCATGGCCAGGAATTCTGCTGCAGCTCAGCGCACCCACCATGAGCACAGATGCTCCCTGGCCTGGCTCAGGGCCCAGCGGGTGTCTGGGGCAGCCCAACAGGCCCTCAGCTGCGCCCATGAGCAGGCAGCGGTGCTCCGCGAGGCGGCCAACTGACATCACTGGTGGAGGGAGACCATGGGGCACGCATCACTGCTCGCTATGCCCAAGGACCGGTGGGTATGGGTCGCGGAGCAAGCACAGGGGTGGTGGGCCAGGGCGCTGGCTCACTGGGACGAGGCCACCTGGAGATCACACTTCAGGATAGACAGATGTTGCCTCCTGTGGCTCGCTGAGTTGCTGACGCCCTGGCTGGAGCAGCTGCACAACCCCATGTGGGCCCCCATTCCCATGGTCCAGCACGTGGCCATAGCTGTCTAGGCCCTGGCAACACCCAACTCCTGCAGGTCCGTCTTACAGCACTTCAGTGTTGGGGTGAGCATGGTTTCTGGGATCCTGAAAGACATCTGCAAGGCAGTGGAGGGCATGCTGCTGGACCGCGCAATCCAGCTCGTGGACCAGGATAGCCGGCTTTGCAGTTGGAGGCTTCCCCAACTGCCTAGGTGCCATGGATGGCACCCACATAGAGATCCTCCGCCCATCTGATGGGGAGACCTTGGAATACGTAAATTGACATGGGTACAACTCCCTGCAGCTTCAGGCAGTCATGGGCCACTGGGGCCGGTTCATCGACATCTACTCCGGCCACTCCGGATGCAACCATGATGCCAGGATCTTGACCATCTCACCCCTCTACGCCCGGATGTACCGCGGGGACTTTGCGAACATGGGGATGTCCCAGATGGAAGATGTGCTGATGCCCACCTGCATCCTGGGGGACCCGGCCTATCCCCTCACCTGATGAAGGCATACCCGGTCACCAGGAACCCTGTGGAGGCGCTCTACAAAACCCGCCTGTGTGCAAGCAGGACCGTGGTTGAGACGGCCTTCGGGGCCCTCAAGCAGTGCTGGAGATGCCTCGCAGGCTGGCTGGACTACACGGTGGAGATGTCGGCTCTGTTGATCGGAGCCTGCTATGTGCTGCACAATGTGTGCAAGACCGATGGGGTCACCCTCGAGTTCCCCGTGCCCCGGTGCCCGCCCAGCCCCATGCTACTCTACATTAATGCCGCTAACCCGAGGGAGTACCGCTACGCCAAGCGCATCCGAGTCACCCTGGTGAGGCGGATAACTCGGGATGCCACACCCTGAGGCCTCCCCCCCCAAACCGCCAACGGTACCCTGGCCATGGTCAGGCAATCTGCCCACCCCCTACCCTGGGGCCATGATGCGCAGTAGCAGCTGCTGTTGCTGTGTCCATGCCTTTATTGGGGTTTTACTGTTCTTTATTGGGGTTTTACTCTTCCCCACCACCACCACCACCCGCCTCCCAGCACTGTGCCCCCCCCACAGCCCCACTTCCCTCCCCTCCTTGGGATCTCCTGGGCCTTCCCCTCGGCCGCCCTGTGGGTGCCATGGAGCTCTGCAAGCTCCCCTCACCCCCGCTATCCATTTCCCCAACCATGTCCTGGGAGGCCTCGGTGTCCTGAGGGGCAGACGGTGTTGGGAGCAAGTGCGGCCCCAGTGCCAGAGGGGACCCCCCTGGGCAGCTGCTGCCCAAAGAGGCCCAAAGGGACTGGGAGGTGGATTTGCAGGCCCGGCGAGCGTGCTGGTGCCTGGGGTGATGTGGGTGCCGCGCTGGGGTCGGCAGGGTGCCCGGCGGGGTGGCGTCCATCACGTAAGCACTCATGGTCCCTGCATGCAGCAGCAATGGTGTGCCAGTGTTGTGGGACCTGTACATCTTCAACGAGTGCTCTGTCACCATCCGGTCAATGGCCTGTTCCAGCTGCCCGAACGCCTCCACCTGCCTGCTTTGCTCCCAGCGCTCCCACCTCCATTCGAGGCGCACCTCCACCTGCAGTCTCCAGTCCCCAGCCTCCACCTGCTGCAGGGCCCTGTCCATGGCTGCCTCCATCCAGTCAATGGCCCAATCATCTTCTCCCCGTGCTCGGTGGTGGTCCAGACTATGTCCTCTGCCTGCTCCTCCCTATGGCGCTGTACTCATGCCCTGTGCTGCCACATCCTCTGTGCTGGGGGCACGGGACTGGCTGGTGGGGCCTCAGCTGGTCGCCTTGTTGGAGTGCACAGTAGAGGTTAATCATGCGGCCCTGCCGCCCGCCTCCCATCCCGTACTGCCACCGTGGGTGCTTGGGTGACCCCCTGGCGGGTAGGCAGCCAGTGCCTGCCCCTGTGCCCAGGCCTCCCCTCCCCCATGGCCCCCACCCTGGGTCTTATGCCCTACTCCCCTCCCTGTCCCCCCCACCCCCTTGCCATGTAGTCTCGCCGGGGACCTCCGGCTGCTCCTGGGGATGGTCCTCGCTGTCGTCCTCACCTGCCGGTCCGGTGTTCCAGGGTGTGCTGTGACCTTTACGGACATAGGTGGGGATGGGTTGTGTTAGGAGGCCTGTGGCCCACCTCCCCCCCCAGCCATGGGTGGGTGGCCTGCAGCCCCCCAGGTCTATACCTTTGCAGGCCCTGGTGCCCCCTACCCCCTTTCCAGGGTCTGGGGTTTCTGTGAGTGGGCCTGTGGCCCTGTGGGGTCCCCCCCCCCATCAGCCTGTTCCCTCCCATCCATTCCACGAGGGGGGGCTGCTGCACCCCGAGGTTCCAGGGCATTCCTCTGGGGGGGGCAGGCCCCCAGAGCCAGTGCCTTCTAGAGGGGCGGTGAGTGGAGGGGGTACATTGGACCATTCCCTGCTCTGGACCACGGCACTCCCCACGAGCTGCGGGGTGACTATGGATCCCTTCATGTGGAGGATGCGGTCCAGGGCGTCATAGTAGGGGGCAGTCCAGGTTCCGTGCCTGGACTGCCAGTTGTTGTCCTTTATTGCCTTGTACCCCCACTTGAGCTCCTTGACCTTGGAGCGGCATTAGGCCACTGTCCTGTGGTGCCCCGCCGCCTCCATGTCCCACACGATCTCATTGTACACGTGCTCATTCCTTTGGTTTACCGCGAGTTCCAGCTGGTGCTCCAGGAACCCCCAGATCCTGATGAAGTCCTGGGTCTCTTTGTGCCCCCATTGGCCCCCTCTGTGGTATGGCCGTCTCCTGCATGGGCCCTCCTGATCCTCCTCCTCCGCTTGCCCTCCACCCGTCTCCTCCGGGGGCCCCAGCCCCGCGGCTTCCCTCCCTCCCCCTCTCCCCCGCAGGTGCCCCGCTCTCCTTACCCGTTTCCGGGTTGCCTCCTCCCCCTGGCCGGGTGTCTCCTCTGGGGCGGTCTGCCTTGGCTGCTGCCGCTCCTCCTCCATCGCCTCCATCTGCAGCACCACCTCCTCCTCCTCCTCCTCCTCCTCCTCCTCCCTTGCTCACTCGCCCTCCGCTCTCCTCGCCCTTCCACCTCACTCTATCCTGCCACGTTCCCCTGCTGCTGTGTTCCCTTTAAATCTCTCTCCCTTCTGTGTTGTTGCTCGTTGCCTGGCAGCGACGCTGCATGTTCTGACCCCGGCTGGGGATCATTCTGGAGTTGGTCTGATCCGGACCTCCAGAAGGGTGGTTGGCTTTGTCCCCTGCTGCGGATTGTCTGTGGTGAACATCTGGTGAACGCCGAACAGACGTTCAGGGCTCTATGGCCCCGCCATGGGATTGTCTGTGGTTCACTGTGGTTGACTGTGATCTCATAACGTCTGAAATTACCCATAGCTGGGCTTAATCAAGGATTGGATTAGTGAACAGATCACTCCAAAGCAGCTGAGAGAGGCCACTGTCAGAGACAGGTTGCTGGGCTCGATTGACAATTCCTCTGGCCCAGAATGGCACTTACGTGTCTTTGGTGGTAGTGTTTGGCAGGGTTCGTTTTGCAGGAGAAAGTCACAAAAAGTTTTAAATAAAATTCTGAAGTAAATAAAGTCAACAATGGGTTCAGAAGTGACACTACCATGCTTAGACCCAATCCGAGGTAATGGCTGCCACCCTGCCCTGTGGTAGGCTGGTACCCAGAAGAGACATGATGATGCACCTTACCACACTTTGTCCTGAACCATGTTAGCGCTTACCACTGGCTGTTCCCTGTGATTTTCTGAGATCACAACTGGTGGTAGCTGCTACCACAGATCGGGGCAAAGCGTAGTGAACATCTGGCGACTGCCAAACAGAAGTGATGGTGGTTGTGACCCCAGGTGGGGGTAAGTGTGGTAAAGTGTGTACGCATGATAGCATCACTTCTGAAAATAACCGAAGTATTGGATTATAGAATTACAAGGATGGAAGGAACCCCAGGAGTTACTTAATCCAGCGCCCCGCCATTAAGCAGGATCCACAGTACCTACACCATCCGAGAGATGTCTGGGTAATATTTTGAAAGTAATGGGGCCTCCACAACTGTCCCTGGAAGTTTGTTCCACTGCCTAACTGTCCTAGTAGTTAATTTTTGCCCCCTAATGTTTAGTCTAAATATTTTCACTTTTAATTTAATCTCATTACATCTAGTCCTATCTTCAACCAAAGGGATCAGCTCGACACCATTTTGCTTATAGCATATTTTTACATATTTGAAAATTGTAATCAAATCATGTCCCTTCAATATTTTTCCTGCTCTTATATAGCTAACTACAACTTTGCAGTACAGACACATCCTGCTTGGGTCATCTCCTGGTAGTTTGTTTATTGGAATGAAGACTTAGAAATTGAAGCAGAAGTTGAAAATAGTTTGTAGCTCTGCTGCACATACAGTACAACATGCTATTTATTAATCCTACATGAGCTGCATACAACAGACTACAAAAACAATATATTCATGGGCTGCCTGTGAAGTGACCATCCCACTGGGATTGTAATAGGAGGACTGTTAGCATGCTTGGGGCTATCCCACCAACAATCTCTGGCACTCTACTGGTACAAACTGAAACGGAGAAAAAGCAAGCAGTAGTTAATGTTGCCTGAAATACGTCTACTCCATACTGAGGTTTATACCTATATTAAGAGTCCTTTCTACTAGAATCTAGAATTGCTAAAGTGTTGAGGCCTTGGTATATGTGAGAATCAGGCCCCATAAGTGCTGATTTAGCAGAGTAAACAGAGAAATATGTGGATAAAAAGGAAATTATTGATTTTATAAGACCCTAAGTACTAAAGATGGCTTGCTAAATGCAATTCCTAATAAGCTAACTATGTATTATTCTCAGGAGATCTTGGTGAAAATATGAAATAACACTTCTCTTAGTGTCATATACATATTCTAAACAGTTGCTCAGAATATTAGTTCTTGCAGTGACGTCTTGCATGAGGGCCTTATCAATTACTATTTTGTGGGCCCCCTTTGGGAGACATGACAACCTAGCTGTGGATTGACAAAGTAACATTTCTCTTTTCACCCAAAGGGGCTTTAAAACTGAGTGTTATAGCAAGTATTCAAATAGGCGGGCAGACCAAATGTCAGCGTCTTTCTCTTTGTATCTTCTTTCTTTGTCTTTATGCCATATGGATTCCATCTAATAATTCAAATACCGATACAGTGTATGTTACGAAGCAAACAGATTTCCATTGTGAGTTCCATAAAACTAGTTTCTGTGGTGACATACGATTTTGTGAAAAGCTGACTAGCATATTTGCAAATGGAGAGAGGAATTGGAAAATGAAGGGGGAAAAGTGAGACTGGAATAACTAAGCAAAGAGTACTGGCTGATGAATAAAACATTTCCCAAAGTTGAGAAAAGTCAGCTTCTCTACATTAAAGTGGTTGCCAGGCAACTTATCTTTTTGCAACAAGTACTTGTGCGGAAGATAACTCATGAAGACATTGAAATAGAAAAATTAACTGCTCTTGGAACACTTTCTCCAATACATTAGGTACAAACAGGCTTTCATTCACCTCAGGCATGCATATCTTCATGTTACAAGCTTTTTTCTTGAACAAATATGTGTGTTTTGATGAACGCATGAAAATTTTAACTTTCTTTATATACAACTTCCTCTTTAAAAATCAACAATAGTCTTACTTATTTAAATGCAACGCTGTTACTGATGAAGTTCAGGAACATGGTACCTAATTTAAAATTGTAAAATTATGGTTAAATATTTACCTGCTTAGGATGGCACTGCTTGCAAGAGAATAAAGACCACAGAACATTTACAAGGGGACAAAATGGGAATATGAGGATATAGGCAAAAAAGTATCCTAGATCTCTCCTAAGAGTCAACTGGCTCTGGAAGAGGAGGATAGATTAAATTATGAAAAGTGAGTAGCAAAAGCCAGGACAAGCTATTCATAATCAAGAATATATCTAGCTTTATATTCCCTTTGCAAGTTTTCTATGAACAGAATTGGATTTTTACAATCGCTTCACCAGACTTATAGCTAAGGAGTATTGCTCCCATCAGTATTTTATTTTATTTTTTTCCTCCCTGGTGCTTGTAGAAATAAGATGCATCCTGTGTTTCCCCCTAGGTTGGGGGAGCGGGGGGAATGAGGGTGGGTTTTTCACCAGTGGGTTTACCTCCTTTATTGTTTTTATAATGAACTGATTGTTTTAGTAACCCTTTTTGTATTGTTTTTAATGTATGGTTCTAAGAAGTTGTGAGCCACCCTGTGCTGCCTTAGGGCTGGAGGGAGCTAGGTATACATTTTAAAATAAATAAATAAATAAATAAATAGCCTGAAGAAATTGCCACCCTTGTCTCCTGCAGCCTGCTCCCTCCCCCAGGCCAATGTCCTAGCTACAGGCCTGCTCTTCATCACTCAGAATTGTTCCATGAACATGTTAGGTGTGTACATTACAAACTGTGAGACGGTGGTGATCATCTCAGTATCTATCTTCAGTTCTTTGCTACTCACTATTTGTGGTGTTTTACTGGTCCCCCTAGTTTAGCAGACTGCAGCCGTGATGCATAAGCCACTTACTCAAGTGAAATCACATTGAAACCCACAGAAGTAAGTGGTTTGTGGATCACAGCCATTGTGTCTGCTTCCTGACAGGATGATTGACACCTTGCCTCCGAGAGAATGAAGAGCTGCACGTTTTCCATGTGTCTCTTCAAGTCTATCCTTTTCCTGGAACATTATTGTGAACAAAAAAATCTGTCTGTCAGTGTTAGAAGAAAACAAACAGAAAGAGTCACGCCTACTGCTGAAGAGAATTCCTGTTGGCTTTGACAGGGCCAGAATTCCACTCCTTTATAGAGTTGGATGAATGTTGACAAATCCTTGCTGGAGCATTTTTATAACTCTTGCAGGGGTTGCCATTTGGGAATTGAAATGTTGCCGCATGGTAACACCCATTCCTCTGTTAGGACAACAAATAGAGACAGCACGTTTGTACTTAGCTATTGACACTGTAATACAAAATAAAATAAAACTCTTTGGTATCAGTGCTCTTCTGAATAGGGCTGGCCAGATTGCTGTCCCAGACAAATTAATTTAGCTACTCCTCCCCACCCCCCGCCCACTACCACCAGGAGCTGCCAAGTCAGTATGTGCAAGGTCATTTTCTGAGTCCCAGTGTCCTCTTGCCAATTGTCTGGGGCTCAGAGGGTGCTAGATGCTGGAGCTGCTTGAATAGAGACTGCTGCATTGTTGGACTGGAATCAGGGCTTGCCTTAGGAGTTGTGGGGCCTAGGGTGGGGGAGAAATGTGGGGTTCTATTCTCCCGCCGGCGGGCCTAGGGGCGCTCCCCAGCTTGGTCGGGGGGCACTACCTGGCCTGGGCTTGGAGACAGGTAGAGGGGCACTCCCCTCTGCCCATCCCCAAGCCCAGCCATTTCGTGGGCACTTACCGTTGTGGCGTCGGCGTCCTGGGCCCCGCGCTAGGACCGCTCACTTAAATCTGCCACCGCGCTGCCTGCCCCCACCCGACATTGTGAGGGAGTGTGGGAGAGGTGGGGCCTCTCCCTCTCCCTCACTCTCCATGACCCCCTCCGCTGTCTGTCTCGTAGTCAGCATGGGGGAATGAGGGTGAGGCAGAGGCCCTGCCTCTCCCACATTCCCCCTGGCTGAGACTGACAGACAGCGGAGGGGGGACCACCCACAGAGTAAGGGAGAGACGGGGCCTCTGCCTCTCCCTCACTCCTGCTGGACCACTCCACTGTCTGTCAGTCTCAACCAGGGGGAATGAGAGAGAGGCAGAGGCCCTGCCTCTCCCATACTCCCTCTGGTCGAGACACTGACAGGCAGCGGAAGGGGGGGACACCCACAGAGTGGGCCACTCCTGCTGGCCCCCTCTGCTGGCGTTGCCTGTCAGAGTCGGACTCGGCCAGGGGGCCCCCATGCTCGGGGTCCCCAGCTCCCAGCCCCTGTAATGCTGGGAGCTGGGGGCCCTGGGGCGGCCACCTCGAGCCACCCCATGGTAAGGCTGATGCTGACTGGAATCATACTGGCTGTGCCTCCTGTATGCTGATGCTGTGTGACCTGAAACCACTACCCCAGCTTCTGAGCTACCCAGAGGAGTCTCAAGTGTGTCTCCCAGCATGCACTGCAAGGCAGGAGCATGCTGCTACCCGAGCCTGGACCAAGATTGCAGCTGGGGCTGGCAAACAAGTGGGGTCAAGGCCAACAGGTTCCAATCTGTATCCAGGGGCAATGCAAAGGTGAAGCCAAGGGGCTAAGCCAGGTCAGGAGGCAAGAAGTCAGGTCAGCAAGAGGGGATTGAAGCAGGGTTCATGAGGCAATCTCCAAAGCTGGTGCAAGATGAGGCAAGGGAAGGTTAAAGACTGGAGCATGGACAGTGCAAGGCTAGGCAAGAGTGGATAGAAGATTGGAGCAGGGCTGGTACAAGGCTGCAGCAAGGCCAGTGCAAGGTGACCGTGGCAGCAAAGGCTGGTGCAGGATCAGTGCAAGGTGAGGCAAAGGCCAGTGCAAGGCTGCAGCAGGGCCAGTGCATGGTGATGACAAAGCCTAGTGCAAGGTTGGTGCAGGATCAGAGCAAGACTGAGCAAGGGCTAGTACAAGGCTGCAGCAGTGCAAGTGCAAGATGACGGCAAAGCAAAGGCAGACGCAGGATCAGTGAAAGGCTGGAACAGGGCCGGCGCAAGGCAAGGGATGGAACAGAGCAGGACCAGAGCAGAGGCTGAAGCTGAGAGTAGAACAGGAATTAGGAGGACATGGAAGCAAGGCTAGAAGCAGGATAATGTTGGAGCACAGACAGGAGCAGAGGCTTGGTAGCCATCAGGTTGCTCAGAGAACTTCCTATTGCTCTTCTTCCTGACCCAAATGGAAATACTGGCCAATGGAAATGGAGGTTGGGTGGCCAGTCAGGAGACTATGGCTACCAGGGGAATGGGTTATTGGGGCTGCTGCTATGATGCTGAGGGTAGCCCTCGATGGCAATGAGTTCAGAGCTTTTTCCTGGAGCCCCAGAGACCTAGTACAAGACTGGGGCAGGAGCCCCACAAACCTAGATTATGTCTTTAGACATAACAAAGATTGGGTGTCAAAACCCCTAAGCACGTGTTTGGCTGTTGTGTGTAAGCACCATAACAATCCCAACACCAATTTGGCCACTCCTTGAACACACAATGTGAACACCATTGCATCACAAGGATAATTCCCGTATTCTGGCTGAACACATGGCCAACGTTGTGTCTAATGATATCGTGTAGTGTGTTAGCATGAACAAGTCATTTTAACTTTCTTTATATACAACTTCCTCTTTAAAAATCAACAATAGTCTTACTTATTTAAATGCAACGCTGTTACTGATGAAGTTCAGGAACATGGTACCTAATTTAAAATTGTAAAATTATGGTTAAATATTTACCTGCTTAGGATGGCACTGCTTGCAAGAGAATAAAGACCACAGAACATTTACAAGGGGACAAAATGGGAATATGAGGATATAGGCAAAAAAGTATCCTAGATCTCTCCTAAGAGTCAACTGGCTCTGGAAGAGGAGGATAGATTAAATTATGAAAAGTGAGTAGCAAAAGCCAGGACAAGCTATTCATAATCAAGAATATATCTAGCTTTGTATTCCCTTTGCAAGTTTTCTATTAACAGAATTGGATTTTTACAATCTCTTCACCAGACTTGCAGCTAAGGAGTATTGCTCCCATCAGTATTTGATTTTATTTTTTTCCTCCCTGGTGCTTGTAGAAATAAGATGCATCCTGTGTTTTCCCCTAGTTTTTTTTTTTGGGGGGGAGTGAGGGTGGTTTCAACACGGAAAACGAGGTGGCAGCGCTGGTGTGCTGAGATCAGGGGGGGAGAAAAACACCAATTTGCCCCAAGATGGGTTGTGTGTTTAAGCAGCGCCACATGATGAATGCAGGGCCAAACCAATGCTCCTATCAAGGTCAAAACATACATTTAGACATTATGTCTAAAGACACCCAAGCTCTTTCAGTTGTTCTCCCCAGCACCTCTCCATTAGGCAGGACTGACTTGCAGGGCCGGCCCGAGGCATGTGCCACCAGTGCCCAGGCACATGGCCCCGCGGGGGGAGGGGCCCCACGCCGCCACGGGCTAGAGACTGACAGATGCCGGCGGGTTTTGTTTTTTCCCCCCACCGGGTGTCTCCGAGTCAGTCCTCATATTGGGGGGGGGGGCGTAAACTCCCTGGGAATCCCTGGCTAGTTATACGCTGCAGAGCTGAGCTGACACAGTCACGTTGTAGATAGGTAACCAGCCGCCCCTCATCCCCTGAAAATCCCCCCCCGCCAATTCTAGCGAGTGCCGACCGGCCTTTGGGGCCCCGCAGCAAGGCTTGGCACATGGCCCCTGAAACCCTTGGGCTGGTCCTGCTGGCTTAAGTCCTGCAGGGTGGTGAAGCTGGAATGTGAGGATGCTACAGTGGCAATCTGCAAGCCCAGCGCAGTGGCTGTAGCTGACAGGGCAGCAGTCACTTGGAGCCAGGCAGCCCATGTGCAACTAGGGCATGCTGGTGCAGCTGCCCGCAGCTGTGGTACCAGGATGACTTCCAGAAGGCTATACTCTGGATGAGTGTCTGTCTTGGCCCCGCCTCTGAATTCCTTTGTCGACGCACCCCGAATGGGACACAGAGACCGTGATGGGATTTCAAACTGGCCGCACTCTTTAATTCAAATTATCAGAAATTAAGGCTGGTGGGTAATTGCACTAAGCAATTTGGGTCCAGTGTGCTAACTAACAAACATAACTTATTAACTCTAGCACTGTCCTGGACGTGCCTTCTAGTGACAGTACCTCTAACATCAACATCCCCTCCCTCGACAACGCCAGGGCAGTGGCCGAAAGGGGGCAGGCCCATCTGTGGGCTTGAGTAAAGAGTGAAGTGCCCGCAGGATACGAAGACAGTACCTGTCCCTACTAACCCCGCAATGACACCCATCCCAGGGGGATGACCCCAGTGCATACCATCCCCTGTATTACACTGGGTGTCACCTCCCCATCTCTTAAGAAGATGACTTTTATTATCCTATTTCCTTCCTATTTATCCTCACATAGCATACTGGGCCCCTGCCACAAAGGGGTGGTCGGTCCCGAACCACCCCGAACCCCACCGCCTATCCAATCCTTAAAGATTCCAGGTGCCCTGTTAACGCTGCCAGGTACATCTCATTCCCGGTCTGGGACAAGTGGACCCCATCTGTACGAAACAACTCAGGCCTTGTGTGCACTGTATGTCTAACATTGGCACCTCCCAAACCCTTTAACAAACTTAACAACTTCTCTATTAACATTTTTTCTGGTTTTGTCGACTTTGCTGGGGTTATTTGCATTCTCCCATTTAAATTAATCCTAGGAATTAACTCAGTCCAGACTATGTGAACTCCCCTAAACAAATGTTTAACTGTCGCTAAATCTTCTTTCATTTGTATTATGAAATTAACCCCTTTTCGGGTTCCCAGGTCATTTCCCCTTAAGTGAATTATTAGTATAGGCGGTGTAGGAGATCCCCCCCAATCCTCTGAGCATTGGAAGGAGCTGACTCCATTGCATCCCACTCCTACCCATTCATTTAACGTAAGCCAATTCAGCAAGGCCCAAGTGCAATCTCGTGGATGTCCTTGCAGCAGCCGTGCTTGCCCACCGCACGAGGCTGTGCCCCACAATCCACACCACTCTTCATACAGCCCCAGCAGCCCTGCCTCCTACAGAAACAAAAAATTATTTTAGTAATGGAAAGGTCTAATGTATTTCTTGTATGCCCCTGACCGCCATCTTCCCGCTGCTTTAATTGCCTCCTCAGGTAGCCCTGCTGCTGCCGCCGTCATGGCAGCCCCTTTCCTAAAAGAATGCAATCCAAATTCCCCAGAAGGCAACCCAATTTTTTTTCAGGGCATTCTGCAGTATGAATGTGAACTGGTAGCTTGTCACTGGGGCTCCTTTCTCATGTATAAATAGTAGGGCCGGGACAACCGGATCTTCCGGTATCCGATAATGCCGGTACTGGGCGTACCAGCATTATCGGATTCAACCCAGTAATCCGGCCCGGTTACCGGATTCCGGGTACCGGATTTTTTTTTACATTGCGGCCATTTAAATGAATGGCTGCAATGTAAAAACCCCACCAAAAACCCGCGTTTCCCTCCCCGAGTCCAGGCTGCATGGGTGAAAGGGGGGACACCCCCCACCCACCCTGCCCAGCCTGGATTAAAAAAAATAATCCCCTAAGTGACTCTCCGGTCTCCACCGGCAACCCAGAGCCAGCCCAGCACCAGCGGCCATCCCAGCAGCAGCCGGTAAGTATTAGACCTGTACTGTATGAACCCTGGGGGGAGGCCTCAGCGCTGGCTGTGGCTGCCGGCTTCAGATGCTAGTAGGCCTTCTGGGAAAACCCAGAAGTTCCCCTGAAGGCCTAATTGCCCTGGGGTCCCACCTCTAATAAATAGCACTCCCTGAAACCCGGGGCGGATGCCTACATAATGCCTCATCTGTTCTACCGGGCATATTGCATCTGGGCCACCCTTGAACAGCTCAACCGTGTGACCCCTAGTCCTCTGGTCAGTCTTTGAACACCGAAGCTGGATCCACAAACTGGCTGTTGTAATTTCCAAATCCTTTATTCCCAAGGCTCGGTAAGTATTATCCCTCTTAGATTTGGGCACGACCTCGCTGATCCTAAATCCTCCAAAATACATTGTTACGTACACTGTTGTGAACAATTGCACTTCATAAGTGTCATAGCATAATCCCTTAAGTGCCTCTACTATTTGAATTAATATTGGTGTGGTTATTGGTGCTTGGGTGATCATCGGGACTCCAGCATGTGTTTTAAATAAAAACCCTTATCCGGAGGTGGGAAGCCCTTCAGCCTGCTGATAAAAGTCAGGGCTGCAATCTTTCTGGCTATGGTGTCCACTACCAATCCTCTTTTTCTTAGGCTAATCACAAATTGGATTACCTCTGGTTCATGAATGGGAAACCCTGTCCCCCAATCCTTTTCCATCCGGAAGGACGGAAATCCCGAAAGACCCTACCATATGCTGACTGAGTTCTAAGGGTCAGTGAGCCCTGCACAATGGACTCCCAAGGCTCCAAATTCCAGGTGGCAATGGGTCCAGGTCTGCATGAACCTCTGGTGCTAGCTTTCAAAAGCAGTCCATCTGGAACCAAGAAAGGGCATCAGCTATGTCATTGTCAATTCCAGGGATGTGCTGGGCCATGAAAAGAATATTGTACCTCAGACATGCAAGCACCATGGCCCGCACCAAAGTCATAACCCTTGGCAACCGGGAGGAGAGTGTGCTCACTATATGCACCACTGCCAAATTGTCGCACCAAAATAACACTGTGCGGTGAGCAAATTGAGGTGACCACATTAACACTGCAACCACAATAGGGAACAACTCCAAAAAAGTAAGGTCTCTAGTCATACCTGCAGATTGCCACTCCTTGAATCCTTCTAGAAATGCCAACCATACCCCCATGTGTTGCCTCATGTCACTGGAGACCCATATCCTGTAATGAGGGGGTAATTCCCCCCTCAACTTCCCATACAGTCTTGACAGGAATGCTCTACCCAGAGCTACAACTTGGTAGGCAAAATTAAGGCTCCCAATCAGTGATTGTAATTAACGAACAGTAATTTTGCGAGCTCCCATGCACTCCCTGATTTTATCTCTTGTGGCCGCTATCTTGTCCGCGGGAAGCCAGGATACCATCCAGTCCATGTCCATTTCTATGTCCAAATAGGTTAACTTTGTCATCGGCCCTTCCGTTTTTTCAGGGGCTAAGGGAACGCCCAACTCCCCCACCACCTCTTGAAACAACCGCAAGGCAGCTGCACAATCAGCAGCCTTGGGGCAGCCAATTATCAGGAAGTCGTCCAAGTATTTTGTTACGGCCCCGGCTGTCAGTCTTTGCTTGAAAACCCATTCCAGCAGGGAACTGAACTGCTCAAAGGCCGAACAAGATATTGAGGAACCCATTGGCATGGCCCAATTGCCCGTCAAACTGGAAACCCAATAGGTGAAAACTACTCAGGTGCACTGGCAACAAGCGAAATGCAGATTTTATGTCACACTTTGCTAACAGTGCCCCTTTTCCCATTGCCTTCACTTTTTCCACCGCCTCATCAAATGATGCACGCTTAATGGTGAATAGTTCCTTTGGAATAGCATCATTGATGGAGCCACCCTGGGAATAAGAGAGATGGTGTATCATGCGGAACTCATTTTTTTGCTTTCTTTGGGACAATCCCCAATGGGGACACAATTAAGTTCCCCATTGGTGGTTGCACAATCGGGCCTGCGACCCTACCTTCTGCCACCTCCTTTGATATTTTTTGCCACGCTATTCCCTCCATTCCTTCTGTTGATTTCAAACTATGTACCATCCCCCACTGTTGGACTGGACCCGCCGGTATAAGAAAGCCCTGTTTAAAACCCTGAACTACATAGCTCACTTCCGCTTTGTCCAGGTGTCCCCTGAGTGCCCTTTCCAATTGGTCAATTCTGACCGGTGTCGGCCCCTTTCTAAGAGCGAGGGGGAAAAGGGGGGACTTGTCCCTCTTTTCCATTTCCTCCTTCTTGTCCATAGCCCCCTTTCCCCCCCTTTTGTCTGACTCTAAAACAGTTAAGTGCTGGGTGCCCCCGCCACAGTTGGAACACCCGTGCCGAAATCTAGATGCTGCCCGATTGCATCGACCCACCCTATTATATTCCCAGCATGGGCCAGGTACATCTTGCCCCCCTTTTTTACTTTTGTCCCGAAATGGTTCATTCGCCAGGGCAACACCACCCCGTACCGGGGGGGGGGGCACTATCTGCTTGAGGGGCCCTGGTCACATCCACCATACATTCCAACCATAGGTCCAGGGCATGGACTTCCCAGCACAGCCCCGGGGTGGTGGCTGTCCTATGCCGAAATGCTTCATCGTACCTCAACCACACTCCTGCCGGTCCTATTCCATATGCCCTTCTAACTATATCCGCATATTTATGTGGTTCAAGGCCTCGGCCGGGGTCTGCTTGCGGTATCACACCAATGTATACTGCTCAGGCCGCCGTCCAATTTGCCCAATTTCGGTCCGCCTTTGGGCGTCAAAATTTCTCCTTTTCTTTCCCATCCTCCTGCTCCGAGTGATCCACAATTGGATCACTGAACAAGAGGGTGTAAAGATTGACATATTCTCCTTTCAAAAATTTTTCTTTTGTCACCGGTAGTAAGTGAGCCCCGAACGGGGCGGCCACACTTGGTATGGCTCCCCCTGGGGGTGGGAGAGTGTGCCTCATCACCCGTTCTACTGATACAGTGCCATCTGTAATCGTGTTCCATTGTCCCCTGTCAGGGAGATTTTCCCTCTCGCTAGCCGGCTTGTCCCCTTGTTTGCCCACTGCTGGTGTCTGCACCACTGCACTAGCCATTTGTGGTGCTGCTGGCATGACCCATACCCATGTGCCATTCCAATTTTATAACTGTGGCCTGCTTAGTTGGTGGCCCTGGGTGAGAACTGGCCCCAGTTCTCCCCCCCCATGCGTACTCCTTGATGGTCCTTGTTGTTGCACATCTGCCCCCTCTATTTGCCTGAGCCCTGGGGTATTCCTGCTTGTACTCCCTGCCACCTGCGCTATCTCTGCCCCTTCTACTTCCCCTATAGCTGTTTCTCCCAGGTAGTCCACCTCACCTCATATCTTGTCTGGGCGAAATAAGCTCATCTCTGGTTCTCCTGCTGGTGCTCATGCTCTAAATCCTCCAGCCTCTCTGTGAAATTCCCTTTTGAGGACCAAGTTCCTCTGCCACATCTTGTCATCAGTCGGATTGACCCACTGTTCTGCTCCTTCAATCCGCCTCCTTGCTGCAGGAGGGGGCCCGTCTCCCTGAAATGATAAAGCCACACCCGGGTCCCCAGGCCCCCCAGCCTGGTCCCCTTGTGGAGGACCAAGACCCTGGCAGTAGTCAGGGGGCCGGATGACCCCCCTCTACTGGTATTGGCCTAGGCCTGGCACCCAATACGGGTCTGCGGGTTCTCCACCCTGCCCCCTTGCCCCTGGGAGTAATGACAGGCCTCCCGGGTACAGGGCCTGCATCAAGGGGCCCATGTCAGCCACATGGCCCTGGGCCCCCCATGATTGTGCCGTGGGGCCACTCGGGACACCCTGTGCATCATGTGGAGTTAGTGGGGGTGGGGCCATGGCCCCCTTCTCCTTACATCATCGCCCAGAGCCCTGCTGGGTCCCTGAGGGGCTGCAGGCTCCCTCTTCCCCAGAGTCCACCTGGTACCGGGCTGGTGGGGTCACCATTCTTCCCCCCCACCGGACCCCTTGCAGTTCCCCCAAAGGGCTATCTCGTCCCTCCATGCTGGTCCCTTCCCCCAATCTGCTAGGCTCCCCCAGCTCCCCACTTTCGGCCGGGTCTCTCTCCCCCTCGGCTGTACTCACACTGGGGGATGCCTCGCCATCTCTGGCGTGACATGAATTGCGAGTCCACAGAAGGGCTTTGCATTGAAGGAGGCGGGAAAGTATCTGGTCTCGAGTGGGGGGTGTCCAGAGGCTCCTTTTCAGCTTCTGGGGCCCTTCCCACCGTTGGTGACCGCCCCCCACTTGTTGTACCGGCTTTCTTCTTTCCCACCTGGTTCTTCTTTTTTCCTCTCCCCATGCTCCTGCGCCGTTTGCAAGGACAGATTCCAGGAGTTCAGCAGCAAGTGCTCTTGCTGCTGACTCTTCGGCCTCTGCCCTTGCAATGGCACCCTTTCACCACACCCAGGGGGATCTGCCCTTCCTACAAGGGGCGCAGCCCCCCAGTCCCACGTAGCACACATACTGCGCCTGCATTACAGGGACGGTTGCCCAGCAACCCTGCACTCTACACAGGGAGACTTTCTAACAAGCCTCCCTGCAATGGCCCCTCCTCTGTGCCTCCTTAGTAACAGGGGAGGGGGCGCAACTAATTTCCCATCACCGCCATTTTGGCAGCGAAGGGGACTTCTGTCCCTAGCCCAGCCACCAACGCCATTCTCTCTGCCAAGTGTAACTGAACAAAAGAATAATCATAGTGATGTAAGCAATCCATGTTCCATCCAAAATAAAAACAAACAAAACAACCCCCCTCCCAAAAACGGAAATAAATTAATGCCACATGGAGTCTTTTAGTCAGTTAGCTCACAACCAGTGCTTTAAAGTGCTGCTGTGGTGCCTGTAGTGATTGATGTTCAGAGAATGACTTTTCACTTTGTAGCCTGAGCTGACATTACACACCATGTGCCACTGTCAGTCTCTGAACCACTCTCTGTGGCAGAAACAGCATCTGTAGCAGCAAAACTATCTTCTGGGTTTAAAAGCCCCTGCACTTTCTTTTCCAACACGTATTCTTATTATGGGATAATAACATTTTGAATTGCACAGTACTGAAATCATGTGATCTGGAAGGAGAATGTCCTAAGAGCTTTATAATGGGGAGAAATAATATTTTTCATTCATTCTTTTAAAAAAAAAATCCTTTGTGCATGTAGGTCTGTTTGCTTTGTTCAGTCACATGGTGCCATTGAAGCAAATGGGAAGCAATCACATGGGTAGGAGGCAGAGCTTATTCATTGGACAGGAAGGAGGATGCTCTGTCCAGTGTAGACCACTTGATGTTGCCCTGCAGAAGGCTGCGTCCTCCCCTCTTCCCCCAACCAGGCAACTGCAGACCATTAGGGAGCAGACACATATCCCTGCACTGCAAAGACCTGGATTAGAATTTGTAGTGGCAGCAGGGCAGCCACAAACAACTTGGGCTGGACCCATGCATAGGGAAGATGAATAGGAATTTACCCCAGTTTTTGATCTGGTTTCCCATGGGAAGAAGACTCATACAATCAGTGTGTGTGTGTGTGTGTGTGCATGTGTATGTGTGTACGCTTCCTCCCACTGATGACACTATGACCAAGGTATAGTGGATAGGAATAGCACAAGGGATAGGGGACACCACCCCAAAATATTACCTACAAACTCACGGTGGCAAAGTGGTCCTGCCCCAGCTCAGAGTCACTGCAGGATCAGGGCCAAGCTCACATTGTTGGTGTCCCAACTGTTCCAGATTTCCTGACTGGCTGTTTCAGTCCTTGGATGGGTGTTAGCCAAGTCCAGTGTAGCAGTTCCCCATCGGCCTCTGCCCATAGTACCTCACTCAGGCCTCTGCCCTGCTCAAGGAGTTCAGCTCCAAGTGTAGTGGATCTCCTTCCAAAGGTGATAGTCCATCAGGTCAGGCAGCTGACTCTTGTGGTGTCTCTCTCCACGGGGTCCCTGGGCACAGTCCTGCTGCTTTGGAGGTTGTTGTGCTCATGGGTCCTTCTGCAGGTCACCAGCATCTCCTTCATCACGGTCTGTTGCCCAGCCCTGGCTTCCCCTAGCTGACTCACAGGGGTAGTTTCTGGCTCAGTTACCTCACTGCAGCACCCTCATGCCCCTGGGCTCCCCAGCTGTCACACACCCAGCTAGTTAACCCAGGCCATGGATCCTCAGCTATCTTACATGCAGCTGGTTCACCAGTGGGGTTCCTGTGGGGCACCTGAATGTCACAGGTCTTCACCAGGCCAGCCCTGCTCTGAGTCTGTCCTGCTAGCTAAACAGCGTTAGCATAGTAACCTCCTCTCCTGAGTCAGGCTTAAGCTGGATGTTATTAAAGGGAGTTCTAGGGTGCCTGAAGGTAGCAGCCCCTACCTCTACCTTGAGTCACAACTCAGCTGGGCACATATCTCCTCAGGGCTCCCTGTAGCCTGCCATGAAACTCTCTGTCCTCCAGGGCCTTCCTGAACCATCTTGCCCTTTCCCGCCCCAGTAGGATGGCTCCAGCAGTTAGCTCCAGGAGCTCCTCACCCTGCTGTCGCCAAGATGAGATTCCCTTTGGCTGGGCTCTGATCTGTCTTCAGAGCCCTGGCTTTGGTCATGTAGGGTTACTTACTATACCATCCCTTTAAAAAAGGACGCTTATGAAAAATACATGGTGCAGGGCTGCATTGGTTCCAGTGCAGTCCTGCAAGATGTATTTTTCATAAGTGTCCTCTTTAAAAGGAGAGGTATGGTAACCCTAGGTCATAAATGCAGTGAACACGGGTCCCTGTGATTGACCCACTTCCAGACAGGTGTCTCAGGGGAAGGCCCTTCCTGTTCTGAACCCCTTCCTGACCGGGGTCTATTGTCACAATGCTAACCTTTGGGTTATTGGCTCTGCTGCCCCCACCCCCTAACCTCCGGTTGCTGGCTCTGTCATCCCCTCCCCCTGTAACTCCTCTCAGGCACTGCTGACCTGGTGACAGTGTACTTAACCTCTTGGGCCTAGTCCTGCAAAAGTAAGTATTAACCAAAGGTCAATGTAATCAACACAGTATTCAAGTAGTAAGGAAGGATTACTACTCCTTCAGCTGTAGGGTGTGTGTGAGAGTGCATGTCTACGGGTGCTTTCCAATGTGATTAAATGTGTAGCGAGGGTGGGTGACCGACTGCACATCCAAATTAGGCACAGCTTTGATAACGTTGGAAAGGCGTCCCCCGCATGATTGAAGCTTTTTGGCACTGTGACAAGTGCGCTTACTGAGCTGCAAAATCCAGCTCGGTAAAGCGCACTTGTCAATGCACCAAAAAGCTTCAATCATGGATGGGGGAGCCTTTCCTTCTTCAATTCATGTGGTTAGGCCAGCAGAAGGTATAATGAGTCAATACACTCCTAAAGATAAACTAGTCTAGAAAAGAAATGCAAGCTCAGAGGATACTGCAACATAACTCCAGATGAGTCTGATTCTGCATGATTTAACTTTCTTTAGGCATCTTGGCTACTACTCATTGCTGGACCTAGTCACCATAAATTTACCTAACCCAGTCTTCATAACATCCTTTGACAAAGAGTTCCTCAGGACAAATTTGTATTCTGTGGAAAAGGACTTCCTTTTGTTTGTCAATAATGAAAGGCACTAACCTGCTTAGTCAGGAGATAAGACCTCTGACTGGCGAAGGCTGGCAGTGAAAAACAGAAATGAATCATACCATTATTGGGGTGGCACTGTTGAAGACAGGAAGCTGGCCTATATGGACCACTGGTCTGACCCAGACTGGAACTTCCAGTATTTTTATGTTCCTAATTTTTTCTCATGGGGAAAGTATTCCAAACCTCTGATCATTCTCTGCTCTTCTCTTTTCCAGTTTTACTATATCTTTTTTGAATTGGAGAAGCCTGAATGGAACATAGGGTGAAAACAGACATGATGCTGACCTGCTCTGGCCTGCTGTGGCCCATGACTCAATGCACGTCTGTTTCCCTGCTAGCTCGCTACTGCCCCAGGACAGGCAGGCAGCCGACATGGAATGAGTCCTCCGGGTGATCCCAGATGCTTATTCCCGGCTAAGGGCCACCCATGTGGGCTCAATGCATCTGTTTGGCCCCGGCATCCCTGCAGAATGCCAGGAGCTGCCACGGCCGAACGTCATAGCAGGGGGCAGGATGGGGCCAGCAGCCCGCATGCCTGTTGCGGATCCCCCCACTACCCATGGCATGTGTGCAGCAGGACAGCTTTCTGGACACGGACACGTTTAGTTGGTGTCCTTCCCCAACCCGGAGAATGGCAGCCTGCCCTGGGCAGTCGCTGAGCCACCTGCACATCTGTTTTCACCCACAGTGGGTGTTTTTTACACACACATTTCTCCTGGATGTTTGCTGTTACAACCTGAACTTTCTGTGTGTCTAAATCACTCACCCAGATCTTAAACATCCGGATCTTTGAACTTCTGAGTAGAACTTCTTCCAGAACTTTTGTGTGTAAAAAGTTCTCCTGATAAATGTATTTGCTCCAGGCAGCTGTGGTCACTTGGTTTCCATGGCAGCTCCTCACGTCTACAGCTGCGGCTACTTTAGGCTTCCTCAGGGCAGTGTTTGTGTGAAGAATGCATCCAGGAATTGGCTCAGGGCAGTGTGTGTGTGAAAAATGAATCCAGAACTTACTTGTGGACTTGTAAATCCAGAACATTGAAAAATCCGGAACTTTAATGTGTGTGTAAAAATGCCCAGTAAAAGTTCAGGGGCTAGAACCACAATCATTTTACATAATGGCATGGTATTTTCTACAGAACATTGGTCTTAGCAAAATTCAGTTTCATCTGCTATTTTATTGCCCCATCAGTCACTCTTGTGAGAACCTTCTGTAACTCTTTGCAGTCTGCTTTGGCATTAACAATCCAGAATGTATATTTTTGCATCCTCTGCAGCCTTTGCCCCTTAATATTCATCTTTCCAGATTGTTCATTAATATGTTAAGTAGCACCAATCAGTATGGATATTTGGGGTACCTTTCTGCTCAAGTCTCTCCACTGCGAAAACTGACCATTTATTCCTATCCGTGGCTTCCTATTTTTTAACCAGTTGCTGATCCACAAAAGAATCCTCTCTTTTTTAAACCACAACTACCTATGTAGTTTCCTCAGTTTTCACCCCTTCAAACTTCCTCTTGTTTATCTGTTTATGCTCCTTTCTCCCCCCCTCCCCACCTTTGGGCTTGACATCCAGTTTTTAAATGATGCAATAATACCTTTAATAGTCTCGCCTCTATACACTGCTATTTAGCCATGCTGGCATTCTTTTAGATGGCTTGTTGTCTTTTATTTATTTAATTTATTTATTTATTTTTATTAATAATTATTAATAATAGTATTTATTTTTTATTATCATCATCATTATTATTAGTAGTAGTAGATTACATAACTCTGAGCCTCTTATGGAACTTTTAAATAGCCCCCCCTCCCGATGCAGTCTGCAAGCTTCACATTTTAATTAGGCATGCTTTGGACTAAATATTTAACAGGAATATGTCCAATATGCTAAGGTTTATGCACAATTGATCTGTACTCAGAAAATACCATTAATCTGTTTATTTATTTAGATTACTATGCTGTCCTTTCCCCAAAGCACTCATAGAGGCTTACAGTATATAAATTATATGTTTTCAAACAAACAAATTAATTACAGTAATTATAAAATTACAGCACAAAAACTAAAAATTATCTTAAACCCCCACCCACCGAAAGTGACCCTCTCCCCACTCCCCTGTCTCTCATCCAGAAGAGCCCCTGCCCACTCCTTCATCTCTCTCCATACCCCCCCCTCATGGTGGTGGTGGAGGAGGCACAGCAAAAATCCCACATATTCCCCCATCCTGGTAGCCCCCCTCCCACATGGGGTGGGGTAGGGTCACGACACATCCTCTCCCACATTCTGCATTCCATCGCACCCCCCCAACCTTAAAAACCAAACATCACAATTTCAATAACAAAGGGTAGGAAGATGAGAGGGGTGTCTGTGACATGCCGAGGGTTGCAGACAAACCACAGTGAATCTGCCCCCCTGCCTGGAAAGCTGCCAAATGACTAACAGAACAGGACCTGAACTAGTGGTGTGCAGAAGGCACTTTTACCATTATTTGTTTTTGTTTAAAAAAAATAAAAATCTCTTCATGTGGGGTGGGGGGGTGATTTTCATAAACGATCCTGCCATTTTCAGGGGTTTTTTTTCTTCCATTTTTAAAATTAAAATTAACTTTTAAAAATCACTAATTGTGTAAAATGACCACCGGGCCATTCTGCAAACACTCAGTCCTTTTCCAAAATAGTGCTGATGGTGCTGGTGTCATTTTGGAAAAGGCTACGAATGCGCAGAATGGCCTGGTGGCCATTTTGTGCATGCGCAGTGATTTATTTTATTTTTAAGAATTTTGTTTTTTTTTAAAAATCACAGTGCATGTGCAAAATGTCCACTGGGCCATTCTGCAGCCCTTTTCCAAAATGGTGCCGATACTGCTGGCAGTGGGGCCATTTTGGAAAAGAGTGTGCATGTGCAGAATGGCCCTGGTGGCCATTTTGTGCATGGACAGGGTTTTAATTATTATTTTTTAATTTTTAAATGAAAATGGATAAAAGAAAACGATCATGGTTTGCTTATTTATTTGTTGTTGTAACATTAGTTATGAACATGAATAGGCCTCCATTGGTTTTCGTAACTAATAGAAAACAATAACATTACGGATGCACACCCCTACGGAAATACCTGTTGGAGGAGGAGACCTAAAACAACAGGGTGTATGGCTCAGGTAAAGCAGTACCAGCTGGAGGTGTCCCACTTATCCCCTTGCCCCTCTCTATCCCCCCTCCTAAAATAGGTCAATACAATTTGGTCAATATAACTTGCCCCCAAGAAAGAAGAAAGTAGAAATTGAAACGGAAGCCCTGGAAGAAATTTTGTTTCCCTAGTTTTGTTTTGGAGTCTTTTTAACACAAACAATATTTAAAAGGCAGGAATGCACATAACAATTGTCTACTAAGGGAATTTTTAGTACTTTCTGTTATCTTCCAAGATTTTGTGGCATTGTTGGGAATGGACCACAAAGTGGACTCTGAAATATGGTATCAACCAGCTTTATGCAGATATCTCCCTGCTTGTTTCAAAGAAAAGAGTGTGTAAATAGCCTTTAATTGTTGAGAGAATAAGATCCCTTTATTAATGCATAGAGAGACAGGAAAAAGCACACAGGGCACAGATTTAGAAGTGTCTTCAAAATATTTTAATGTCTTACTTTTGTATAACTTCCTCACAGGCATTACAATTTTAAAAGTCATTTAAAATAGATTCTGTGATTAGATCTACATTAGTCTTAGACTTTTATGTCAAATTATGTTAAAGTAGAAATAATGATTAATTTTGCTATAGGAAATTTCATCAAGTTATAATAATTTCAGTCTTATCTCTTGGAGCTGCATGTTTCTCCTATTGCCTTAAAGCTAATTTAGCCCACATTATATACAAAATTAAATCTTACTTTTATAGCTACACCCTTGGGGTTCAATGAAAAGGCTTTATGAGCTAGAAATTAAAAGTACTGGTTGAAAATACTATTACATTACACAAGCTATTATTAAGGCAATTTACAAAGTTGGTATTAAAACTATGCACATTTTTCATTGTTAGCACCCATATATTCAGCAAGCCCATGGGACAGTTTGGTATATAATTTTGCAAATAAAACCAATTGTTAGGTAAACAGTAAGTCCACAGCATTTTACACTGAAGAAAATTACACTGTAATAACTGCAACACTGATTTAACCCATTGTTATTAACTTAGCAGATTTATACCACATTTATTTAGAAAGGTTTATAGAAAAGACATTCTGAAACTACATATCCCACAGCTATTGGTGTGCACACAGACTTGGTAGCACTCCTCCTTACAAAGAAAACAGTATTTTTATATGCTGTATGGCCCTCTTTAGCACAAATATAGTTTTAGACACACATTTCTCCTGGATGTTTGCTGTAACATCCAGAACTTTCTGTGTGTCTAAATCACTCATCCAGATCTTAAACATCTAGATCTTTGAACTTCTGTGTGAAACTTCTCCCAGAACATTTGTGTGTAAAAGGTTCTCCTGGTAAATGGCTTTGCTCCAGGCAGCTGTGGTCACTTGGTTTCCATGGCAGCTCCTTACGTCTACAGCTGTGGCTACTTTAGGCTGCCTCAGGGCAGTGTTTGTGTGAAGAATGCATCCAGGAACTGCGCCAGGGCAGTGTGTGTGTGAAAAAAGAATCTGGAACTTACTTGTGGACTTGTAAACCCCGAAGATTGAAACATCTGGAACTTTAACGTGTGTCTAAAAATGCAGTGTCCTCTTTCGTACCACAGATATGGTTTAACCCCAGTTCCCTTCTATAGCTTCACAGTAAGTTTTCTTTCGCTTCACATGAGCCCTAGATAACTAGAACGTTGTTTGAGGTTGCGACATTTCTTAAGCGTGCTAAAAAATCCTTGCAGTTTATTTATGAGGAATTATAGAAAGCAAAACAGTCTGTCAATTGCAATTACAAGGGAATTGCAAACAAACAAATGTATTTTGTATAACAGGTAAGCTTGTATACTTCCTCTAATTTTGTGGGCACAAGTCATACAAAATTATTGGTGTGAATTCAGCTTAGCACTTTAAATTAGGCATTAATTTAATTTAAACTAGTCTGTATGTGTGGGAGAGATGAGGAAGAATAACTCTGTTTCCTCTAAACAGACATTGGGTGTTTTCAGACAGATGTGGGGCTGTTCACTCCAGAGCTGAACTGGGGGTGCACCCCCATGTCTGCCCACGTCCAGCCCCACCTGGGTCAGGTTTAAATGGACGCAGCGGGTTCCCTGGTACATGGTCTGCCTGCATGGTGTCTCCCCACCCACCCACCCATCGAGGG
>QEPC01004588.1:417434-454026 GCA_003113815.1 Sphenodon punctatus | reverse complement strand
AATTGTAACTGTACTGAGTTTGTGGGTTTTTTTGTATTTTAAGAAAACTCTTGTGCATTTAAGTTTTTTTTAAACTGTTAAGTTTTTTGTTTTGGTTAATTCACTCCAGTCCAGATTGAAATGGGACTAAGGAGTAGATAGTTCAAGGGTCATCATCATTGTTACTGTAGTCCAGGTATCTGAAAGACTGCCTCCTCCCTCATGTCCCTTTGCAGCCCCTGAGGTCACCCAGAAGCACCCTGCAGGTGCCATCTCTTTGAGATGTTTTTACAGCTAGGGCATACAGAGAGGCATTCTTGGTGGCTGTCCTGCGATTATGGAACTCCCTCCCCCTGGGGGCCCTCGAGTCTGTTCATCTCCCAGAAACAATGTAAGACCTTTCTATTCAACCAGACATTTGACAGGTAGGAACAGGGTTGGTTGGGAGTGTGGGGGGTGTAGGGGAGGGTTGGGTGAGGCATTAAAGGGATATATTAGTGTTGATTAAGATTTTAATGATTTCTAATATTGTTTTTATGTTTGTAAGCCACCCTGAGCCTCTGTGGGAACGGCAACATATAAATTGGACTAAATAAATAAATAAATAAATAAAATGTAAAAATAAATAGTGTCAATATCATCCCAATAGGCCTGCCCCAGGGAGGTTAACATGATTGGTTGGCCCCAATGAGGAAATCTGAAACTACCTAAAGGAAGGGCATTGTAAGGAACATTGTAAGGACGTCACTGATTCCTGTCCCTTGTTTGAAGGGATGCCATAACGGCCAGCCTAAGGCAAAGGTTTGGCCACATGATCCTGTTATATGTCTGTTTTCCTCTCACATCCCCTCTCACTTCAAATGTTTGGAAAATATTATGAGTCAGGACCATGAAATGGCTTAGGAACTATGAGATTTAAAGCTAAAATGGAAATTGTGTGTGTGTAGCTTTTGTTTGCTGAGCCTGTAAGGTCCACTGCAGTCAAGTTTTCAAGAGTTTCTTAGCAGTTGTGTGGGCTAGAAATTGAAATGGTATAAAATGACAGCTGAGATTCTCACAATTATATCACTAATCCTGCCATTTGAGGAGTTAAGAGAATCTAAACATATGAACTTGTAAAACTAGTGATACAAGGGTGTGAATTGGCAACCCTTCACTCATGGCATAATGTTTCCCCCATATCCCTCACTATTGGTAGGAACAGGACAGGAGAGTTACATGACTAAGGCATATGCTCCTCAGGATAGTATTACTGTCACTAATCCTGTAGATCAGTAGTTTCCAACGTTTTTGCCTTTGTGACCTGATTTTGAGATTTAACTATACTCCTATGTCCCAGAGTCCTACAAAATATATCCGGGGACCCAAGTTCATTGTGTTTTCACCATTTCCACCAATGGGGAAAATACAGTGAACACAGGTTCCTGAGTATATAAAATATCAGTCAAGATTATGACTCCATGAAACCTCAATTTAAATTCATGACTCATACATTTGAGAGTATCTGCTGAAGTTAATGCATTTCCTTCATTTTGTTCCCATCAGGAATCTCTGTTGGGCTGTTTCCTTTCTATAGCATCACTACTTCATGCTCTGCAGTGTGAGAAGGAAGTCCTTGCAAGAGAGTCAGTTAGAGACAGGATAAGCCTAGTAGAGTTGAGTAAGTGGAGTCAAAATTTAGTACATTTGAATAAATCTGTGGAGTCTGTCTTCCCAGTGATTCCATAAGGGCAGACCATTAAGAGATGATGGTGGCTTGGCTGGTCAGAAGAAGACACAAATTAGGAGGGTAGAAAGTGGTTGGGACTATATGCATTAGTAACAGTTGGGTCTGGTGGCCTAGGATCACTATCATGCCTTGTCAGAAAGGCAATCTTGAATTACTGCAGCCATAAAATTGGAGTAATTGCTCTGTGCTCCACAACCGGGGGAAATAATATCTTTCTTTTTTTTAAAGATCAGAGAGTAAGGGAATCTTCTGCTCTTTGCTTCAGGGCTGTGGGGTGTTGCTGAACATCCTCTTGGGAGTGCTTGGCTTCCATAAATATCAAAATTCAAATGCCATCTTTAGTTGTAGTAGCAAAAGCAACATATCCAAGTCATGGGATGTAATAGTATGGTCCCACTTGGCACTGGTTAGGCTTCAACTGGAATACTGTGCCCTGTTTTGGGCACCACATTTTAAAAAGATGTAGGTGTCTTGGAGAACATTCCGAAGGAGAGCAGGGAGACACAGTGGTCAGAATGATATATTTTATTGGACCAACTGATGTTGTTGAAAATAAACAAGCGTTTGGGCCACACAGAGCCCTTCCTCAGGCATGGTTGAGTCTGACTTCCTTTTTCTTCTAGTTGTAAAGATTCCATTTTATGTGGCAAATTTCAATATCTTCCATTGCAAATCCAGAGATAGAGGGTGATTTCAGACGTTACGCGGTCCCGATTCACCACAGTGGATTCCCGGTGGGGGTGAACTGAACAACCACCCCCCATGGTCAAAAAAAGCCCCAAACAGACGTGACGGACCGGGACCACAGGAAGAAATCAGGCCGGCAGATCACGGGCTGGGGCAGCGCAACAGACGTGAAGCCGATTCCCGGCCGTGGTCCAAACACCCAGAAGACATCGGGTCAGCCTGTCCTGGCTGCTGCTGCTTCTGCTGTCCCTTCACCACCTCCAGGTGCAGCACGACTGCCTCCCCCACTGTCCCACGCCTCTCCCACTGCCTCCTCCTCCTCATCCTCCACCTCCTCCTCCTCCCTTGCTCTCTCGCCCTCTGCTCACCTCTCCCGTCCGCCTCACTCCATCCCGCCATGTCCCCCTGCTGCTGTGTGCCCTTTAAATCTCCCTCTGCTGCCTGTGTTGTTGCTCGTGTCCTGGCAGCGACGCTGCATGCTTTGTCGCCGGCTGGGAATCATTTCCTTTGATTTCGGCTGGTGGTTGCTGGCCAGACATTACTTTTTGTTGGTTCCCGTCGGGAATCTCTTTGACCACGCTTTTGGAGATGGTCCGGCGGGGAGCTGCGGAAGGCTGGTTTAATTTGACCACATTTGGGTATTGACTGTGGTGAACATCTGGCGGCCACCAAACAGAGCACGTTGGGGCAACGTTCAGGGCACTTTGGTGATTGACCGTGGTTCACTGTGGTTGACTGTGATCTCGTAACGTCTGAAAATACCCAGAGTGTGGTTGTGGTAAATGACAGGGAAACAAAGTGGTTCAAATGATATCTTTTATTTGCCACCTCCAGAAGGGGATGGGACCAGTTAGATTGCCCTCAGAGGCTGATGGAACCTCAGTGGTTCCAAGAGGTCCTGAGGGAATTAACCTTGGACCTGGACAGTCACTCTGTCAATTAGTTAGTCCAACATTGGAATAGCTGGTTGGGGGAGGCCATTGACAGGGTGGCTCCGAGACGCCACCTGCCTCTTTCTCGTCACCGCAGGGCCCCTTGGTTTACTGAGAAGCTGCGGTGTATGAAACAAGTAGGCAGGAGGCTAGAGCGATGCTGGCGTCGGACTCGCTCTGACTCCGACCAACTTCTCCATAGGGCCCATTTGCGGTCCTATGTTGAGGCTGTGAGGACAGCAAAGAAGGAATTCTTTGCTGCCCTCATAGCATCTGCAAAGTCATGCCCGGCGGAGCTGTTTCTGGTGGTGCAGGGGCTGGTCAGTCTGGCCTCCATCCGCCTGGATGGGAACTTGTCCCAAGCCCGCTGCAAGGAGTTTGTCACTTACTTTGCAGACAAGATCACTCGAATTCAGAGTGACTTTGACACCGGGTTGGGGGCAGTAGGTGGGGAGTGCGAAGTCATGGAGGCCCCATCTGGTCCAACTTTGTGGGGGGAGTTTCAGGAAGTGACGCTGGCTGATGCAGTGGATGTTCTGGGGTCTGTGAGAGCCACCAGTTGTGAACTCGATCCTTGCCCATCCTGGTTGGTGAAAGCCTCCAGGGAGACATTGGGAACGGTGCTGGTGAGAGTGGTTAATGTGTCCTTACAGCAGGGGAGGTTGTGGCGCTGCCTCAAGGAGGCTGTGGTGCGCCCCCTGCTGAAAAAACCATCATTAGATGTGGATGCACTCGCCAGCTACTGACCTGTCTCTAACCTTCCCTTTTTAGGGAAGGTTATTGAGCGGGTGGTGGTGATCCAGCTCCAGGCACATCTGGACAGCATCAGTTTCCTGGACCCTTTTCAATCTCGGTTCCATCCTGGCTATGGCACTGAAACAGCACTGGTGGCCTTGGTCGATGATCTCCGCCGGGAGGTGGATGCAGGATGTTCTACATTTCTTATCCTGCTAGATCTCTCAGCCGCTTTTGATACCATGGACCAAGGGCTGCTGTTGAGATGGCTGCGAGACCTGGAGGATCTGGACGGGACTGTTCTTCAATGGTTCTGCTCATTCCTTTTGGGGAGAAGCCAACGGGTGGTGTTGGGAGCTGAAACATCTTGCCCCCGTGCCTTGTCCTGTGTCATTCTGCAGGATTCCATCTTGTCTCCTTTATTATTTAATGTATATATACAGCCCTTGGGGGAGGTCGTGAGAGGGTTCGGGGTGCGTTGTCACCAATAAGCTTATGATACTCAGCTGTACCTCTCTTTTTCAGCTGACCCAGACCATGCTGTCTCATTGCTATCCCAGTGTATGGAGGCCGTGGTGGAGTGGATGGGGCAGATCAGACTGAGGTTCAACCTCGATAAGATGGAGGTGATGGTGGTGGGGAGTGCAAAAGAGGTGTCGACCCGCCTGATTGGGGGGATTCACTTTCCTATAGCTCAGCAGGTTCGGAATCTGGGGGTGGTGTTGGACTCGGATCTCTGCCTGGATTGACAGGTGGAGGTGGTGGCGAAGGCTGCCTTCCGCCAGTTGTATCTAGTGCAGAGGCTACGTCCATACATCTCTGGGCCGGATCTGGCCTCCCTTGTCCATGCCTTCGTTACCTCGAGGCTGGACTACTGCAATGTGCTCCACATGGGGCTACCCTTGTTCCTGGTTCGGAGGCTGCAGCTAGTGCAGAATGCGGTGGCCCAGCTCCTGATGGGGGTGGGTCATCGGGAGCACATAACACCAGTGCTCCAGACTCTGCACTGGTTGCCAATAGCGTGCTGAGCCAGGTTCAATGTATTGGTATTAATCTATAACGCCCTTCATGGTCTGGGCCCCTCATACCTCAGGGACTGCCTCGCCCTCCACACCCCAGAGTGGCTCCTTCGGTCTGTCGGGGGTGCCTTCTTAGAGGTCCCCTGTGTTAAGTGGGGGGCTACGATGGAGAGGGCATTATCGGCTGCCGGGCCGCATCTTTGGAATTCCCTCCCGGAGGAAGCTCATCTGGCCCCAAGCCTTTTAACTTTCCGGCGGGCTTGTAAAACCTGACTGTTCGCCCAGGCCTTTGGGGAGGAGGGGTGGGTTAGGGTGTTGGTTCCCCCCTACCTTTAGTTTTATCTTCGTTTCCCAATCCTGTTTTAAGTTTAAACTTATTGTGTTGTTTTTAAAATGTTTTTATTGATTGTTTTTATGAAACTACGTCACCCCGAGATGCCATAGGTATTTGGGGAGTGTGTGTGTGTGTGTTGAGGGATGACTCAGAAATGTTTACAAATAAGTTAAAAAACAAATAAATATTTTTTATTGGACCAATGTTCCAATAAAGCAGTTGGCAATAAAGACAATAAAATAGAGTAGCAAAGACAATATAGTGCGTAGAATGCAAGTCGTATGTGGCAGGCTGAAGGAATTGGGTGTGTTTGCCCTAGAAAAAAGAAGTTTACGAGAAACATGCTAATAGTTTTTAAATATTTTAAAGGTTGTCATTAATAGGATGAAGAACAATTATTCTCCATTGACACTAATGTTATGAGAAGAGGCAATGGGCTTATGTTCTAGGAAGGTATGTTTAAGTTAATATTTCAAAAATAATCCTAACTATAAGCACAGCTGAGTAATGGAAATGGTTTGCCTGGGAAAGCTGTAGAATCTTCTTAATTGAGCGTTTTTAAGAAGAGGATGCACAGGCATCTGTCAGGGGGTATTTTCAGACGTGATAGGCTTTCCGCCCACCATGCGTAAACCCACCCCTGGGGTGTGGTAAGCCCCGCCCACGAACAAACGTTCAGGCAGCTGGGACTGGGGAGAGGGCAGGGGACGTGCGGATGTAGGTCCTCACAGCCATGCACTCCTCAACAGAGCCCTGCCTCCTCCCTGACTTGTGGGTGCGGCGACCTATCAGGCTGCCGCACCTGCCCAGAAGTGCTCTGGCCACAGTCCGGGGTTAGGTGGAGTGGGCCATCAAACGGTGTGTGTGTGGTGCTGGGATAGCAAGGAGTGCAGGGAAAACAAGGGCATGGCTGAGAGAAGTGTCTGAGAATGGGGCCGCTGCCACGCGGATGACATCATCAGGGAGTGACGTCCCTGGCAGAAGCCCAGGATAGTGAGGCAGGCCCAGGCATGGGGCATAAAGAGAGCAGGGCCAGGGGAGGGGAGTCACGCTGCAGCAAGAGCCTGCAGACCAGCAGGCGCTCAGCCAGCACCAGTACTGACTCCTCCCACAGAGTGAGAACAGGAACTTGTGGGACTCTCACGGACATCGAGACCCCAGGCAGTGTGGATTGGGAACTGGGCACCCCTGTATAGAGCTGACTAGGTTATTTATTTATTTATTTCCTTATATTTATATGCTGCCCCCCATGCCTACGGCATCTCGGGGCGGCTTCCAACATAATATAAAACAATTTTTAAACCTGACATGGAAAGGATAACAAAAAGGAAAGCTCAGTTCTTTTGGTGGGAATCCATAGGGCTGGGTGGTTCATGCCCAGACCCCAGGGACTATCACCCCGAAGTAATAGGACACTTACCCGGCCAACCGTCTGGACACACATTTTCTGTCTCCCTCACCTGTCACAAGGTCCCTTCCAGTCTTCTGATTCTTTGACTGTATAAGAAGATTTAAGGGTTTTCTGTACCTTCCACAAGAGACTCCTCAGAATATTGCATGGTACAGTCCCTAATCACTGAAGGAGTAGAGGAGATGAGGTAGTTCAGAAGCTAAATTTTTTTTTACTGAACCAACATCTTCAGGTGAGAGCATGAAAGATTTTGGACCACACTGAGCCCTTCTTCAGGCATGATGTAAAAAGTCAAAACTGCCTGCCTGAAGAAAGACCATGTGTAGCCTGAAAGCTTACATGCTCTCACCTACAAAAGTTGGTCCAATAAAAGCTATCATCTAGTGAACTAATTTGATTCAGTTTGGGACCCACATGGCAACCATACTCTCATTTATTACTGCTGTTGTCTTTGGGGGAAAGGGAATTCTCCACAATGGAACTAATCTCCTACACTGGCATTATACAGCAAGGAAATATTTCTTCTGAGATCAGCTGAGAACACCCTCACAGCTACAAAGTGCAGGAGGCTGCTGGAATTGATGGGACTCTTGAAATATATTTGTATATAGAAAACTTTAGTGCCTGTGGTTAATAGCAGTGGTGTAGCAAACCTGTGGTGGGCCCTCTGGGCTAATGTCCCACTTATGGGTTCCCCTCAAGGTAGGAGGTGTGGTCTTCAGGGTGGGGGGACAGGGCTTACCTATGAAGGCAACACACTGAATTTCCCAGTTCCCACCCCTCCATGAATTGACATGAAGGAAGTTTTTAAGAGTGGGTGGGGTTGGACCAGCTCTCCCTCACCCAGAAAACTTCCTCCTTGTCATCAGGACCTTTGAAAGTGACTCAAATGTCACTAGGAATTTTTCAGAAAGGGTGGAGGCAGTGTATTGGCCCCACTCCCCTCTGAAGATTTCTTAGCAGTACTCAGTTCACTTGCAAATGGCTCCCTTGGAGTCTGGGATGCAGGCTCAATTGAGCCCTCTTGCTCCACAGTAGCTACACTCCTGATTAAAAAAATAATGCTGTACTATCATAAAATGCATTCTTAATAAATAATACCTAATAATAATAATAATAAATTAATAATCTTTAATTTTATAAAGCGCCCCCCTGTCATGGCATGAGCGCTTCACATATAACAAATTAACACAACTTGAATCCTCACAACAACCCTGTGAGGTAGGTTAGGCTGAGATAATATATTGTGACTGGTCCAAGCTCACCCAGTGAGTTTCTGGCTAAGGTGAGACACCAGGGTCCCCTCCCCCCATCTCCCGATCCTACTACTGTACACGTAGCCATTACACCACACTGGCTGACTCATGTTGTGCATGATGGAACAGCCCCTGACAAAGCCTACAATTTAACTAAACAAAACTTTCCCCTCCCACCAAAGCCTTTTCTGCTTGCTAAGGTGTGATTTACAGCAATCTAAGGAAACCAAAATAGCACAATTAAAACAGAGTAAATGTGATACTGTATTTAATTTTGGCAGTTCCTGTTTATTACCTTCTTGCTGTTTCTTAAAAAAGCAGAAAAAAGGCATTCTTTGTAAACTGCAGCATAATGCAACAATTGCTGTCAGTAGATATTCATATTTTATAGCCCCGGAAAAAGTTAATATATAATTAATTTGATTATGTGGAAAGTAATTCAATTTTATATTGCCTACATTAATTTATTAAATATAGTATGAGATAATAAATTAGGAGTGCATGGGGAAATAGAACAAATTATTTTGATTCAGAAAAATACCAGGAATGTTTAACATGTTTATAAGAGAAAGATTTTATTTTTTCGTAAAAAAAATAAAATATATAATTTGACATTATGTAATACTTCAATCAATCCACAGAGATTCCATTTCAAAGGTTGTTTTTTTTACAGTGAACAAATGGAGCTTGATTTTTAGCCCTACAGAAGAATTAGAACTTAGAATACTATAAATGTATAAATAATACATTATTGTTGTTGCTATTGTTATTATGGGCTGGAGATCAAAGTCTTAAATTATGCAGCTGAATTAAATATAAAGTCCCCTTAGAACTAATGATCACCAAGGCAATTGCTATTTAAATATCTTCTTGGAGTCAAGGAGCTGAATTAATTTAAAAAAAATATTTAACATGAAGAAAATGGAAGGTTTGGAGTGAAAGGGAGTAAAACAATTTAGTACACTTAGCAAATCACAGGTTTGCACTTTTCCACGCATGATGTTGCATTTTAAGGAAATGCAAATTGTAGCTGGAAGGTCTGATGTGATCCTATCAACACTTACACATGTGGACAACTTTACCATTTGATTTAAATGTGTGTCAATAAATGAGAGAATAGCCCACACCAGATGGGTGTCCACATACCCATTTATTCCGTTTTCACTCACTCGCCACGTGGCTGCCACCCACCCACCCACCACGTAGCCCCCACTCAGAGCAGGGTCTCAGAGTATCCGGATCACGCTGTGCTGGTAAATGCAGGCTAAGATGTGCTCACGTCTGCACGCTGTCAACTAGGTTGTGTGCAGCACCTACATATGCACAGGTCTGCCAGCACCATAGAGTCATCCTAGAGCATCTGAGGAGTGGCCATTTCCTGCCCCTCTCACTCTGAGGCCGCTTTTACACGAGTGGCCAGGGAAGCACGTTCTTCAACGCGCCGCTAGAGAAGCTGCACGGGGTGCGCTTACACACGCTGGAAGTGGCCGCCCACCATAGGAACCAGCGGCCTCTTTAAAGACGCGTTCTGGAAACCTCGATATAAAAAATATAAAAGCGGCCTCAGTGGTGTTGCCTGTGGGGGCTGCATGCAAGTACATGAAATACACACTGGGGGTCTGCCTGTTTATTACGCTGGACACGCTAAACATGTGAGTGGGCGCTGAGTAAGGGATGTATGGACCAAACACAGATGCCAGTGGGCTAACATCTTGTTTGTTTTCACCCAATGGGACTAATAACAGTAATGTTATCAAAGTGAGTGTTTGCAAGACTGGGTTCTAACTCAAGACATTTATCTTCCAACTCAAGATAAAAGGCCTCAGTCCTTCAGTGAGATGGACAGAAACCATGCAGGGCAAGATCCAGGCAAATGCACACTCCGTGACCACACATAGCTCCATCTGTGATGGGGAAATGACAGTATGGATGTGAGAAATATGTGAAGTACAGGCCCACAGAGCCTCAGTTGAGGAGAACCATAGCCTATGTAGGGACCATACAAACATAAAAAGTGTCATGCTGGGTCAGACCAATCTAGCCCAGCATCCTGTCTCCGACAGTGGCCAATCTCGGTTGCTTCAAAGAAGTACCTAATAGGTCATAATGGGGCAATCCATTCCCTGTTGTTAACTCCCAGCTCCCGACATTCAGAGGTTAAAACCCCCAATCTACTTGGCTAATAGCTGCTAATGGACCTATCCTCCATGAACTTATCCAGTCCTTTAAAACCAAGATATAGTACAGGCCTTGACCACATCTTCTGGCAATAAATTTCACAAGTTAATTCTTATTCTTCTTCTTATTATTATTATGATAAGCATTTATATAGCGCAAGCGATGTACCTGGTGCTTTACAAAAAAAAAAAAGATAGACACGGTCCCTGACCGAGAGCTTACAATCTAAAGAATGCGTTGAATGAAAAACACTTTCTTTTATTTATTTTAAATCTGCTGCCAGTTAGTTTCATTGAGTGTCCCCTAGTCATAGTACTATTTGAGAGGGTAAACAACAACTCCCTTTTTACTTGTTCCACTCCACTCATGATTTTATAAACTTCTGTCATATCTCCTCTGAGTCATCTCTTCTCCAAGCTGAAGAGATCTAACATCAAGCCTTTCCTCATATGGAAGCCATTCCATACCCTTTATCATCTTTGTTGCCCTTCTCTGTACCATTTCCAGTTCTACTACATATTTTTTTGATATGGGGCAAGCAGAACTGTGTGCAGTATTCAATGTGAGGTCGCACTATGAATTTATATAGAAGCATTATGATATCTTCTGTTTTGTTCTCTATCCCTTTCTGAATAATTCCTAACGTTGGGTACTTTTACATGTGACAGCACCAGACCACCACCAAGGACATACCCAATCAGGGCTCAGGTCGCTACTGCAGCTGGGAGTCTGCTGGACCCCTGAATTGACGTGATGGGGCCTGGGTGCAGTGTAGAGGTGGGATTGGGCAGATGTGTGTCCCTGATGGGTGGCCATGGAAGCCATTGATGGCCTCCAAGGCACCCTCCCCCCATCACTCTGGACCACGGTGACTAAAGTGGGCTTTCAAAAGTAAAAGCCCGCTTTACCCTGGGTTTGGTGGCTGTTAGGGATGGGATTCCAGGGAAAATACTGGATACCGGATTTACCGGTATTGGATCTCCCGATACCATATTTATCAGTATTGGAATACCATATTTTATAGTAGTAAGTAAGTAATAGTTTAATTCAATGGCATTGGCCTTCGCCATGGCTATAATAAAATAGACACACCGGATTTTTAACACTGCTGGTTTTACTGGTTTTTAAAACACTGTGGCTGTTGTTAAATGGTGGCAATGTAAAAAATCCTGTAAAGCCGGCAATGTTAAAAATCTGGCATTCGGTATTATCGGATTAATCCACTACTAGCCATTATTGGTATTATTGGATTAATCCGATATTGATAGTGCCACCCCTAGTGGCTAGATCCTGACCAAGGTGGAGGCTAGTTTGGGCTGTGACTCAGGGAATTCCCTGAGTCACAGTCCAGGCTAGCCCCCAACACAGTTGGGATGCAGCCCAGGGAAACATCTGGCAGGCATATTTCAACATTTATTTTTTTTATTTTAATTTTAAAGATTTATACCCTGCCCCTCCTGCCAGGCAGCCCAGGGTGGCTTATAAAATCAAAATCAATAAAATACAATAAAACATATAAAAACATCACATAACAATAACAACAAGAGTAACAAGAGTAAAAATGAAGAGGACAAAAAAAAAACTCCAACCCCCCTCAACCCAGCACCCCCCACCCTCACCAAATGCCTGATGGAACAGCCGGGTCTTACAATTCCTGAGGAATACTGGGAGGTCCAGGGCCAGTCAGGTCCCCACTGGGAAGGAATTCCAGAGGTGCGGCATGACCACTGAGAATGCCCTGTCCTCCATGGCCCCCCGGGAAACCCAAGGAACCTCCAACAGGGCACCCCCAGATGACCGCAGGGGCCAGTCCAGAACCCGGGGTGTGAGGTGGTCTTGCAAATAGGCAGGACCCAGACTGTGTAAGGCTTTATAGGTCAAAACCAACACTGTGAATTGGGCCCGGAAGACTATTGACAGCCAGTGCAGAGATCTGAACATGACAGTAGCCCCGGGGTTAAACCACGCTCAAAGCATGTTAAACCAGGCCACCGTCACATTTGAAAACACCTATTGTTTACTTTTTTGACTGTTGTCGCACATTGTGCTGAGGACTTCAATATATTTTCCACAATGACTCCAAGAACCTTTTCCTGAATGGTAACTCCTAATTTAGAACCAAACATTGTGACTATTTCAATTCAGGAGGGCCCCCAACATATAGGTCCAGGAGTAAATTAGAAATAGCGTATGTGTAACATCTCTTGGCCTGCGATAAAGGGAGCCCTGGTTTCTGAAGGGCATGCTATATTTATTTGAACATTGAAAATGAATTCTGGCAACATTTTCCTTTTTCTAAGGCATGGGTCCATGAAACATTCCTATGGTAGGAGGGGGCCCACATCACCATTTTGCATTGGGCCGCACCTTCCCTGGAGCAGACACTGACCCTATGCTCTTGTTGAAATATTCTTTATGAGCCTGATTCACTCCCATGGAAGACTTTCATTGATTTGGATGCAGTGTAGCCCATCAAGAATTCCCCGAGAAGTATCCAGTGCCAATAGCCACACAGACACAAGTTTTATAATGAGAAAGTTTTATATAAGACTTAAAACAGATAATATTGGTTCAGAATAAAAGTCGAAGGTGCACAATGAAATGAAACCAAAATGGTGTGCAATGCTAACTCAATGTAGAAGCTCCCCTGGATGTTAACAAACATGCAGTGGCCCACTTAGGCCTGTGGGCTACCATCAAGTTTGTTGGGGACAATCCAGATGTTTGACCTGGAGTTTCCCTGAGCGTGTTGCCAGCTGCTGGAAAAGCTGATGGGGAAAGGGTGTACATGAGCAGAATTGTCTGGTGGCCATTTTGCACATGCACAGCAATTTCAAAAATTAAAAATTAAAATATTTTTAAAATCACCGAGCATACGCAAAATGGCTACCGGGGCATTCGTACGTGCTCGCCTTTCTCAAAATGGTGCTGGGGGCACAGTTGTTTTTATTTTTATAACACAAACGGACACCCTTTTTCTTTATTTTCATTACCCTTGTCTATTGTTTTCATATTTTAATTATTAAAATGAATGGGCCTTTTTTGGGGTTAGTAAATAAAAAAAAGAAGAAGAAGATGAATTGCACACCCCTAAGTAGGCTTCCTTAGGTATGTATGGCCCTTGATGGTCCTTAATGTGCATTTCAACAGACAGCTTCGTCTGGCTAAAACTCAGTTAACTTGATTTACCTTCCCATACAATTTCACAATCTTTTATCATAAGTTTAATTCTAGTAAATACAGTTGGTGGGTAAAAACAAGTGTGTAGCCACCTCAGAGGCTGTATGTCCTAGGGAAGGGGGCCCACCTTGTTGGGGGGGTACCCCTGGCTGGTCAGGTTGGGGGATGGAATACATGTTCCCCTGGCTTGACCCGGCTGGGGAGGGGGGTGGGGAGTGATGTGCAGTCGGCTGGTTCCATCCCCACACTGCGGCTAGCGCCTCGCCACCCCCTGCCATGGCAACCCCTCATGCCGAGCCAGGTTGGCGCAAAACCAGACGTGCCTGCCTGGTTCAGTCCACTCCGAGCCCACGTTTCTGTCCTGGCCGCCTACCCCACCAGGGTCTGAACTACATCTGGAACAGATGTACAGGTTTGGAACTGACCCAGGTGGAACAGAGCAGACTGAACCAGGCAGCATCATGTTTGTTAACACCCAATAACTAATATAACATACTCAATACGATGATATTCTACATATTATACTAATCATTTAGACACCAAACATGCACACACCCCGGCGGTTACATCAAATAGCTTTAAAACAAATTTATGCCGAGACCCCATGTATTCATGTCATATTTGTAACTCATAAACCTCATGACAGTATCTCTGCCCTCAACATCGATGTGGCCTTTGGAGCTTTTGCTAATTTTCAAAGTGGCCCCTAGAAGGGGAAAGATTCCCCACTCCTGCTCTATAGCATGATTTAAAATAAAAGCAATTCTGCAGATGTGACCTACACACAACCTCTCATTAATTTCCATGAATAGCACCGCTTGGAATGGATCAGTATCCTTGTATAAAATGCTACTTTAAAATGTATTTTGATACAACAATCTTTTTCCAATTAACATCCACATTACACAATGCTTATTAAAACGTTCCCCATCAGAATCTCTCACACCACTGTAATTTTGCTAATGTAGTCCATAGCAATGAAACTCTTTAAACTAATTTGTCTTGTTGCCATAACAAACCAAATCTGGGCACAACAGAACATCAAAGTATGAGAAATTTAGGCCAAGATGTGCAACCTGACAATTTTTTCTTTTCCTTCTGAAAGCCCCAAATTTAAAATTTAAAATTATACCAAACTGATTTGTTAGCTTGGAAGCTTGGCTGACGCTAACTTATTTCAAATTGATAGGAATAGTACTGCATGGAATCATTTCCTGGGGTGCAGGAATATTTTAGAAATCTAATCACATTGAGCTCTTTACTACAAGACAAACAACACCTACCGAATGCTGAATGATTACAAAGAATCTAAGAACAGAACATTCAGTGCCAAAGTCATCCCATAAACCTAATCAGGAATTAATTTAATTTTCATTGACCAGACCATGCAACTTAACATTCCATTTTTGGAAATGCAACATAAATCTGTCACAGTAATAAACACTGTCTTTTAGAAATAATAACCCCAAATTAGTGATTTATTCAGCAGTGGCTAGGCTTTTGATATTAATGTGGGCAAAATTTGAACGTAATTGATAAAACATGGTCAAATATATTTCCTGTGTAAATTCCCTCAAATCTTGTTATTTAGGACTCCTACTTTCTGAAGAGCTTATTATTTTTCATACATTTTAATGATTCAGTAAGTGTACTAAATGTTTACTTCAAGTCTGAATGATAGACAGTCTTGTTTTAATTAAATATATCTGCCCACATTATTTTAACATATCAGTGAATTCAAATCAGTTACTGAAATGTTAGACAAATCAAATTTGTAGTCGCCCTACTTTGAATATCCACTTGTCTAGTTTCTTCCCACCTGCTGTCATGTGTTAATTTTTTTAAAGCTTCATCTATTTGCAAAAAAAAAGGAGAAAGAAATTGGTATTGTCTTGTGTTGTTTCATCCTTTAAGTGAAACCATTTGCAACAAAATTATAGGTCCCTAGTGTTGAAGTTCTTTGCATATTAATTTTGTTAGCCTTACCTCCTGTGGTCTTTGTTCTGGAAGGCCTATTAGATAATATACAAGATAAATTTTCCCCTTGTATCTTTCAACTGGTAAGAATCTCCCCCCCCCCATGTATTTTCCCTTAAAACTGAAATTTGCAGTACTAGTCACGCATATGTCCCCCCTATTTTAAAAATAAAGACTTATTTAATTAAGCATGATAAACACTTGATTAGTCAATATTGGTTATATATGTGTAAGTACAAGTTTTTGAGAAATGTGTGTTAATGTTAAGTAAATACACTTGTCTCCAGGCTCAGTGTCAAGGACTGATATTGCACAACTTGAATCAATGGGAGCCTCTGACTTTTATGGGATCGAGGCCAGGTCCTAAATCATTAATTGACAAAGAACCAAGAGGTTTTAACCTAAAGAATCAAAGAGGTTTTAACGTAAAAGGGTGAAAAGCAAATGCTGAATTGCCGCATCTTATTTGCATGGAATTCGTATGTTGCTTAGCGATGCCTTGGAGAAACCATTTGGTATATTGCTTATGCTTAGTATAAAGGGTGGAGACAAAGTAGTTGAGGTGAAAGCTTTTATTTTAAAAGATATCACCTGAACTACTTTGTTTCCATCTCTTTTGTTAGAGACCAACATGGCAACCACTCTCCCTCTCTTGGCTTAAAGTAGGCTGAGAAAGAACACCAAGGAAATCCATAATTATTTTTCAGATTTAAGGTTGATTTCCAAATAAATAATAGCAAGAAAGCATGGCCCCACACACTGCTGGGTGTTCAGGTTCCGGTGGATGTGCGGTGTGTGTGTGGGAGGACGTCTGTGCAAACAGGCCGGCAGTGGGTGGGGGATGGGTGTGTGCTGGGTGTGAGCCTGTGTGAACACCACAGGTGGTGGATGTTTGTGCGTGCGCACTCCCGGTGCACACCCATGGGGCCATCTGGAAAGCCGGAGGAGGACCTGTGGGTGGAAATGGGTGTGTGTCCTTGTGAAAGAACACTCCCCACCTCCACCCACTGTGCGAGCACACCCATCCCCTCCCACCCCATCCATGTAAAAATGGCCATAATGTAAAAATTAATACAATGCAACAGGTAATGGTTGATACCTTGATTTACACTTGCATGTGCCAGGAGGGATCAACAACTGAAAACTGCTTGCACCATGGTTGGGTACTGATGGGAAATTAATTTTCAGTAACTTGGGGCCACAGCCCTGAGATGACTTACAAGCTCACAAATGCCAATACTAAAATTTCTATTAACTATCATGGAGTTTACAAGCACTAAGTAGCTTCCAGATTGTGACCCTGTTTATTTTCAAATACAGTGTCTTCAGATAATTCAAAAGCATTTGTTCTCATTGAGATTTAGTTTATTATTATTATTATTATTATTATTAACAAACATTTATATAGCGCCAGCAGTGTACCTGGCACTTTACAAAGTAATAAAATAGACACGGTCCCTGCCCCTAGGGCTTACAATCTGAGAGACAGGAGCTGGGGGAGAGACTTAGGAAGGGGAACAGAGGGAGAGACAAGGGGTCTAACATTCATGAAGATGCGAGGTCTCAAGTGCATGTACTTGGCTTGGTTAAGGTCTGCATGTACTTGGCTTGGAAAGTTTCAGGTCTGAAGCTTTCAAATCACCCTGCTTTTCAGTTTTAGAACGCAGGCTGTGTTAGAGGCACGTTTTGGTGTGGAGCTGTTACTTTTGGTACGTTCACATGGATATTAGATGATTTTATTGTTATTTTATTATGATGATGTATGCTGCCGCTGTGCAGGAGGGAGCGGATTATAAATATTGGTATAAATAAATAAATAACCAGAGGCATCTTTTTTCGAACTTCAAGCTTCCTATGAATATATGAGGGTAGTACGATATGTATTAGGAGCTGGCCTTTTCTTTTCCCATTTTGTAATAGTGGATAAGTTCATATGTACACCTTTTTAATATACATTTGTTATTTGTTTGGACCAGCTGTTTCTTGTTTGGATTGTTAAGTGTTTCTTTTTCCCTCGTTTTGGTCTGACAATGGCCTAAGGCCACATCTAATAAATTATTTATTATTATTATTATTATTATAAATAAATTAAATAAATACAGGGGTGTACAACCCGGGAGCAAGTCCAGGGATGCACCCCTACATCTGCCTGCTTGCAACTGTGCCTGGGTGCATTTTAAATGGATGTGGTGGCTGTTGGGGGCTCACGATCCTGCCACACAGTGCCCCTTTCCACATCATAGCCTTGCGGGTGGATCGCCTGCAATACTATAGAGTTGCCGGGGCAACCCCTGGCTGACAGCGGAGCTGCAGCAGCCATCTGCTGAGCAGACAGATGGCAGTCCTGCTTCCAGCTGCTGCCCTGGAGTTGGACTGTCCACTCTGCTGGTGGTGCTCCGGGATGTTCCGGACCACCGCTAGAGGAGCAGCCCCAGAGCAGGGACTCTGTTCAGCCTCTACATCTGCCAGGCTGACTTTAAATGGACGGCTCACCTGGGGGTGAGGTTATGCAAAGGCAGGGCAGGTGTTTGTGTGAAGACACTCTTTGTACCAGGGTTGAAACAAATGGGGTTTTTTCAGTTTGCCATTTAAATCTGATCTTTCATTTCCATTGATGAATGCTTGAATTTCTCTAATTCTCACTCTTTGAGATCTCTGATAAACACTTAATCTACAATTAATTCACTTAAATTCATTTGTTCAGTCTTTAGCTTGTGTAGTCTGTCTTCAACTTTGAAGTCGAGTGAAAGCAACTTCTCAAACATAACCATGGGATCATCATCATGAATCCATGATCTCCAACTGAGATCCTTTGGGGAGGGAGACGGGGAGGGTGGGAAGGGTTGGGGAGGGTGGGGGGATTTGGTTCTGCTCTTTGATAGTTTGATACATTTTATGTATTTTTTAATTTTTGAACTGTTTTTATATAGTTGTATTTCAGCTGTGAGCTGCCCCGAGCTGGCGTGTGGGCAGGAGGAAGGTAAAAGTATTTCTAAATAAATAAATAAGTTGGGAGATGAATCCTCTGACTGTCAGGAGCAAACAGCAGGAAATGGATCACTCCATTATGACCTTTTAGATTCTTGTCCAAAGTGACTGGGGTGGCCATATAAGAGACAGGATGCTGGGCTCGACGGACCGTTGGTCTAAGCCAGTATTTGGCACTTGGGTTCCTTAAGGACAAGGGGTCTACATGATCAGTTCGTGGGTAGGGTGTGAGGTGCTCTGTGACATAACGCAGGTGGTTTACTGTGGAAAACTCCAACTGATGCAGCAATTCCCTGTTCAACATACCACTTTTTGCATCTTTGCTAACAGGTTTGACTCTGCATTTGAAGGAAAAATAATCTCTGCAAGCATTCAATACGCAAAAATTCAAAACACATGCTGTGTATCAAGCATGAGCTAATTATTGAGATCTCTTATTTCAATGGAAGGAGAACTCCTCAGAAAATTTTGAATTATTAGGAATGCTATACTTGCAAAGCTGTCAGGAAACTAATGAAATATGAGTAGAATCTGACATGGAAGTGTTGGAGATATGTTGCAAATAAACTGTGGCAGTGTTCTTGTGCGAAGTCATTATGTTGCACTCTGGATATATGAAGGTGCCGATGTATTCTGACTGTGATCTCACTGCGATTAAAAAACGACAGCATACTGTGAATACAATATCTCTGCTGTGGCCACTATATGTTGCCACTGTGATGTAACCCAAAGTGACTTCAGCGCTCTCGCAATGCCAGATTATCTTGATGGGAATGCAGCAATGTAGCAGATCAGTTTAAGCATAAACAGACATAGATATTGAACATGTTTTGAATAGCACTCTGTCTCATCTCTTTTTGAGAGAGCAAGCTCTTTTTGAGCCACACAGTGCCATGATGGAAGGAAAGGAACCCAAGTGCCAGTATATGGCAGTATATGGTCGCTCCCTTTGGAGCGCCATGATGGAAGGAAAGGTTTGATTTGCATAACGTTTTACGGCTGTGATCAGGTGAGATAATTTAGTTGTACCCACTAATATCGTCTACTCCTACCACTAATAATTTCTATTGTGCTACTAGGCATATGCAGCACTTTATGGTCACCAATTTCTGGAGACAGGTCCCTGCACAGTGGGCTTACAACCTATGATGAGCAAGGGTGAGGTGAACACAGGGAGAGAAAGACATACACACATTCACCTTTTACAGAGGGGGAATTGAGGCTGAGAGGTTGCAACTTGCCCAAGGCCACCCAGTGGCCACATCATCGCAAGGACAGGATTTAAATCCTGGCTCTCCCAGACCAAGTCCAGCACCTTATCCATTACAACACACGGGCTCTGTAGGCTGAGAGGTTGTGACATGCCCATTGCCACCCACTGAATTTATGACTAGCGCAGAATTTGAACCCTGACTTCCCAGGTCCAAGTCCAGCACCTTATCCACTCCACCACACTAGTATATTTAGATGTTCAGATCTTTAATCATGGTACAATGCTAATCGGCTCAGATTTTTTTACCAGTGAAGTGAAATAGCTCTTGTATATCTATCCTGCTTCCAGTTTCTGCAAGTTATCTGAATTGTATTGTACTGCTCTTTAATTCCATTTTGTTGATCTTTCTGCAGGATAATTAATAGAGACACTTGTAATTTGGAAACTGATCCATAGGATGATCTACCACAATTTTCTGAAGTGTTTCCATCCAGTATTGTAATAAACTTATAGGTGGGGCTGCCCTTGCTGACTGTTTGGAAGCTACAGCTGATGCAGAATGCAGCTGCATGCCTTCTTACGGGGGGGAGGGTGTTCACCAAGAATGCATTAAACCAGTGCTTTGGAGTCTACCCTAGTTTCCAATAGCTTTCCAAGCACAATTCAAGGTGCTGGAATTATGCTATAAAGCCTTAAATGATGTGGGCCTAATATATCTGAAAGACTGCCTCTCTCCTCCCCTATGTTCCAACTAAGAGCCTTAAGGCTGACCGAGAATGACTGCTTGCTGGTTCCATTAGTGTGCCAAGTTTTCATATGGTAAAGGCATGTAGAAAGGCATCCCTGGCAGCTGCTCCACAATTCTGGAACTCCCTTCTCTATGGGTAAAGCCACATGAGATAGCCCCCCCCCGGGCAGGGTGAACACAGCTGTCCCACTTCGGCCGGTGGGGAGAGCAGTCCAAATAATCTGCTCCCCGCCCTGTGCCATCACAAGTCCCATGATGTCCCAAAGCATACTGAGGAGCCGTCTACATGGACAGGCATCCAGCCTCCATTCCCTTTCTGCCCACTATCTCGGCCCCTGCCATGATGCAGATGCACAGGAATGAGGAACTACTCCCGGGTAGAGGTGTACAGAACTTATCTCATTTGTCTTTCAGTTTTTGTTTTCTGCTTAAGAAAACCATTTGTTTGCGGGGTTTTGTTGAAAACCCATTTGTTTCCATTAAATGACAGCAGCACTGCAGCACCATTTTGGAAAAGGGCCACACATGCGCAGAACACTCCCAGTGGCTAGTATTTTGTGCATGCACAGTTCTTTTTTAAATGGTGTTTTTTAAAAAAAAAAATTTTTTAATGAAAACAAATATTGTTTGCTTATATAACTTGCCTTATCCTAAGGCTCAGGGCAGAAAAGACAACATAAAAATAATACATACAATAATAAATGTACAGTGTAAAAATAATATAAAAATAACTTCCTAAAAGTCTACCCCTTTGAAAAGGGGCAGAATGAAAAGTCTTACTTTGCCTCCGTAAAATGCTCAGCCTCAGGCATTGGTGAACCTCATAAGGTAAGGCCATCCAAGATGTAAACCCACACTTCTGCACCAGGGTGGGCGGGCGGGTAGGTGGATGGCTGCAAATGCGATGTGTCTGCTGAAGAGGGCCAGTGACGGATCGCAGGCTACTGTTGCTCCACTTAGGCCAATGTGAGGTAGCAGGATGCCTCCTGTCAGGCCAACCCCATGCAGCCCTGCCCTGTGGTGAGGTCCGCTGACACCATATAGGGGTGTGCAATGCATTTCAGCTTTTTTAGTTACTAGAACAAATGGAGCTCCTAAGTTTATTTGCCTTAGGAGAGGGCAGGCAAATTATTATAGTTAATAATAATAAATGATATACAGCTGATTTTTTCGTGGTGCTCTAAGTCAGCTCTTTATCTGTTTGAGCAGCTCAGTCTCTCTGCAATACACACCAAGCATCCAAAAGCCTAAACTAATCATGGCTCTAAATCCCTCTTGTCAGTCATCTGTCCTTACTTACATCCTGTCCTGTTTGCTGGGCATAATTTCTATTTCATGATTTAGTGCAGATTCTCCTCAGGTAAATTGTACATTTCTAGATTTTCCAGTATCCTGCCCTAGAATAATGTGTTCAGTAACTTCCTTAATGCTGATGAATAGAAAACAGGGGACACAGTTCATTATTCTATTAACCTAGTTTGATGCCAGTGCAATCAGCAGAGCTACATTAATGCAAAAAAACAGAAGGATATATTGGTGAATCAAGCTCCTGAGTTTTTAGCTTCTTGAGTCTCTCTTTGTTTCTTTTTCTCTGAATCGGTGTTGGCTTTTTTCAGTCGGTTAGTACTTCTCATGTTTGGAAAAAAGCTTTGAACATCTAAACCAAAGGCATTTCTTTTTCCTCTGAACAGTGGCAATGAATCCTCTTTTGTCAACTCCAGACATTCTGTCTTCTTTATCAAATGGTTTTGCTAACCCTGATTTCCTTCTATGTTTCTCTTTCTTGCTTTAGAAAATATACGCCTTTTTCCGCACCTTTCACCATGCTTGTTTGTAAATACTTAGGCAAAGAAATAATTATGGCTTCTAGCAAAGATTTACCTTTACCATCTCTTAGAGGCTCTTAATTTAAAACATCTCAGGCTTCTATGCCTTACATTTGTGTTTGCCTTGTTGTCTAACATGCTATCATGTCACTGAACTTGTCCTCAGTCAGCTCTTGCCAAGAACTTGTCACTGGATATGCTATATCTCTTAGCTGACACCTGGAAGACAAGAGGCTGCTGGAGACCCTCTTTCTCCATTGTCCACTTCATCCATGATTATATGGTGCAGTGTAGCGTTAATGGATAAGGTTGTTTGACTCCAACAAGACATGTTTTGCTTTTTCTCCTTTCCCTGTGGTAGTTCATCCTCCACCTCCTTATCTTCTACACTGAACTTCAGACAATCTTGATTTTGGCAGTGCAGCACTTTCATTGTTTTTTTTCCAAAGACTGCCTGTACAATTTTTTTTATAGTTTGGGTAGAACAAGATGACTGGTTAAGAAAATAATTCTTCTTTCATAAACGTATTCTCATACTAATTCTGGCTACCTCTGGCTACACAAATACCACATTATTCATTACTCTAAAGTTCTTCTAAAGCACAGAAATGGCTTATTGTGTAATTACTTATTGAGCACTCAAGATGCTTAAGAGTCTCTGCCCCAAAGTGACTACAATATTGAGATAAAGAACAAAAGAAAATGGCAGGCTAAATTCTTTGTTGGTGTCAAAAAGGCAAAACTCTTGAGGCCAAAGGGATTACACTGATTTACCTCGCCTAAGAATTTGCCTTTTATCTGTGCAATATGATGAATGACTGACAGTATTTCAACTCATGTAATGTAGTCTTTGACTTAAGCTAGTAGAAAATTTTTAGTTGAAAAGGTTTTTTAAAATATGACTTTTTTTCCGCCAGAATACTGTTTTATTGCTCACACAGGGTGTTTTTAAACGAGGAAGGCTGGGGTGGTGGTGGTCTGTGGGCGCTGTGTGGCACAGTTGTGGAGCACCCACTCAGGTGGAGTGCGTGGGGAGGAATTCAAATGGGCAGGGCCGGACTTAGGATTTTTGTGGTCCCACTCCTGAGGCTGTTGCCCCCCAAAACCACACCCACATTCTACACCCCCCGGGTCATGCCAGGCTCCCCTCCTGAGGGAAAAAAATTAAAATAAATAAATAAATACATAAATAAATAGAAAAACATAAAATAATAATAAAAATATCTTACTCATCCAAGGTGGGTGGCATCCTCAGCTGCTGCCCAGAAACCCAGCCTGACACCACCCTCGGTCCTTGGCTGGGAGCAGGCAGGTGGGTTGACCAGGGAGTGAGCAGGCAGTGGGGGGTGGCCTCCCTGGGCATGCCTCAGGCATGCACACACACCAGCTGCCACCATATTTGCTCTTTGTGATGCAAATGTACTGGGGCAAACATGGTGGGTGCTGGTGTGCCCATGCCTGAGGCACGCACAGGGAAGCTGGCTGCTGCAGCTGCCTGTGCAGCTGATCTGATCACAGTAGTGGGTGGTAGCTTGGGGGGCAGGGGGACTTTTTTGCTGCCCTTCCAAGTCTGCCGCCCTAGGCAACTGCGTAGGTTGCCTGCCCCTAAGTCCGGCCCAGCTAATAGGCAGCTCCCAGTGTGGCTTTCGCGACAGCTGCCATGCACTCCTCCTGCCACAGACTATGGGGAAGCAGAAGCGAGCCAGACTGGCCTTTGAAATTGAAATGCCCCAGCACTGAGGAACTGAGCTCCCCAACGCCTGTGGGCAGTTCCTGCGATTTGCAAAGGCCGTGTCCTCCACCCACAATGCCTATGACTGGATGACCTGTCTGCTGGTGTGGGTGGCTGCCCCAACTCATATGGCAGGCTGCTGTGTGGGCTCCCGTTGCCACACAGTTTTTTGGCTTGCCCTGCATGAAGCACTCTGGATTTCTCAGAAGTGGCCATGAGAGGGTGCTGAGTGGCTCACAGGAGTACGCATCCCCCCACACCACCTTCAGATGGGTGATCAGATGAGTGGCTCCTAGGTGGTCATGCGTGGTAGCATCTCATTTAAAAACATCCAGAATTTAAGTACAAAAGTTTAAATTAGGTAATCCCCAAACATTTTGATTCTCTCTGTTTTCTACCCAAAATACTTACCATTTTCTGACCAGCTTTAGTAGTGGGAAACTTCATGGCATTTTGAGGAGGGATCGGAAAGAGAACACACACTGAATGCAATTGGAAATGGAGAAGAGTGCCAGATGTGGGAGCAGCACATGAGAGACAAAGAACAATTAACAGAGAAGGTGAAGGCGAAGTGGGAGTCATTGGCTTAATGAATGATGGAGAGGTAGCCCATCAAGGCAAAGGTCTTATTGAAGAAGTACCCCTTCACCACCAAAATGGCGGCAACAGGCATTTTGCTGTGCCCTTCCTCTCCTCGTTCCCAAGACGAGACACAGAGGAGCGGGAATGTGCGGCCACTGCAGGTCGTCTTCCTAGAGGGCGGCACCGCTGATTGGACGTTACGGGGGCAACGGCCCTGAGAACGAGGCGCGCGCATGCATGCTTCGTGGGGGTGTGGCTGTCCCGCCCCCGGTAGAGGAGGCGGACTCCTGAAAGCGGCAAGAAGCCACCATTTGGCTCGTGCGAGGCAAACAATTGGCCCCACCCACCATCCCCTCCAGCACTGTGGCTGTAGCTGATTGCCTTTACAGGGATCGAGGAGGAATTTTTGGCAGACATGGAATTGATATGGTCTGTAATTTTTCGCCTCCTCAACAGTGTTTGAGGTAGGTTAAATAGGATTTAATTGGCGATTCATCCTGAATTCAATCTACGAAATTGGCTATACAGTTTATCCCAGCATTAAATAGGGGAAATTTGATCATGGTTGAAGGCTTGTTAGCCCACTTGAGGTACAATTTGGAGTTGCGTTGATTTGAAGCTTGAATAGAGGTTATTGTCGCACTCTGCAAGGGTCCAGCATGCTATATAGGATAAATAGGTATTGGTAGGAAGTAGATGAGGCATCTCCTTAAGAGATGGGAGGTGACACTCGGTGTAATGCGGGGCGCAGCATGCACTGGGGTCATCCCCTGGGGAGGCGTGGCCTTGACTCGGTGTCCAGGGGCATGCCCTGTCTCCGCACCAGGTCGATGTTTCTCTCCTTACCCATATAGAATGTTGGTTGGTTCTCCTCCATCTTCTGTACGGCCAAGCCTGAGTGCTGTCGAGGGAGGTGGGGTTTAAGGTTAGGGCACTGTCAACGGAGGGCGCATCCAGGCAGTGCCACAGTTAATAAGATAAGTTACATAGGTAGCATGCTGGACCCAGAATTGCTGAGGCAATTCACCCACCGCCTATTAAGGCAAAAAGTTTTTTGTCAATAAAGAGTGCAGCCAGTTTTAACACCATTACAGTCTCTATGTCTCATGGGGGTGGGGGGGGGGCACAAATACACCAAAAACCATAAACATTAGCCTAATGCCTTAATCAGTGTTCAATTTAATTAGAATGAAGAGCTTTCTGCCTTTCTAATAGTCAGCCTTACATGCTGCTTTTCCCAAGAAAAGTTCACTCACCGGGATGTTGATAACGTGTCTGATCCTGAGAAGTGCTGAGCACCCACAAATACTTTGATTGCAATGGGAGTTGCGGGTGCCCAGCTCCTTTCAAGATTAGGCCTCACCATCTTCAGGAAACTCGGAAGACCCTCCATTTTGACTAAGCATTTTCTGTATCTTGCATATCCTCCTTTCCCCAAAAGATACTCCTTTCACTTGTGTGGGATAGGAGAGCAGAAAACTCCAAAGTCTGCTAGAGATCTCATTACTCATATTTTGGTTTAACTGGGAAGTACTTTAGCATGTTAAAAATAGACAGAATCATGCAATCAAAGCAACAACGGTACGTGAGAAGGACCTCAGTTCATCAACGAAGCAGCAGTAACGGGTGGACTGCAGTCATTGTGAATGACTGCAGAACATATGTGTCTGGCTTCCATGAAGCAATGGCAAATAAATAATGCGATGTGTCTGCTGGAGAGGGCCAGTGACGGATCACAGGCTACTGTGAAAAATAAATAAATAAATAAATAAATAAATAAACTAGAGTTTGTCTCTTTTGCTTATATCTGGGACTAACATGGCAAACCCTTTTCTACCAGTCAGTCATGGTGTGCTCCAGGCTGCTGCTCCCAGTAGCAGATAGGGTGAGGAAGACACTCAGTCTAAGGACTGGAAGTAGGTGGGCTGTGTAGGATGGGGAACTCCCCTGGCAGTATGTGGCAGAACCAGATGTGTGGAAGTGCCAGTCCCCACAGAGCCCCCCCCCCAATATATGGAGTTCATGAGTAAATCTGAAATGAGTAGCTTGAGAAACACTGGTGTCAAATACATGCCTGCAGGGCCTCAGTGGTGGGGAGCCTCAGCCTAGGAAGCATCACCTTCATGGTGATCCAGGAGCCCCCCACCCCAAGACCACCTGAGTAAACTATCAATAATATTACATGCATAACACAGGGACCCACAGGGCTCGTAATGCAAAGAGCCCTGGCCCCTGAAGAGGATATTAGATTTAACTTGAACATTTAAAAAAACCTAATTATGGTAACAGTCTTCTTTTTCTAATGGGCATGTCAGATTATGGCCATAAAAAATTCTTATGGGAGAAGACCCAACGCCCCCAATGTTGCTCGCTCGGGACCTCCATTTCCCTGGATCAGGCACTAGTAATGTTTGGGGTCGGGACTGGGCGTTGCCCCATGATAGCAACCTATTCCTTGGGCTTGGTTTCTGTGCCTTGGCTCCCTGGGAGTTGGCGAGGCTCCTGGGGGCGGCTGTTGTCACGGGCAGACTATGTCTGCTGCTCCCCTACCCGGCTGCACTTGGTTAATGGGGAGGGGGAAGGCTTGCCCGCATGCCGGCCGTGGAAAGGCGTGTATCGGCGCATGCCTGGCTAAGGAGCTCTGCACCGGCGGGTGGCAGCAGCGAGACAGTGCCCGGAGCGGAGAGATGCCGGTGGGAAGCGGGGCTGGCAGCAGGGGCTCACGGTCAGAGCCTTTGCATGGGACTCCGCTTATGCGGTGGGTGTGGGAGCTTGGGTCCGGCCCAAGCAGAGAAGGGGGCGTGCTTGGCTGTTTGCAGCTATTGAGATTTCTGGCCAGGGCGCGGTCCCCAGGAGGAGACTGATATGGGGGCGGCAGGAAAGAGACACTTGTCCTGTCGTTTTTTGTTCTCTCCCCTCGGTAGAGGGATCCCTGCCAGGAGGGGAGTGACATGCGTTAGATCTCTTCTCCAGGACGTTTCTGTTTGCGGGGAGGGGTGGGCTCCAACTCGGTCACAGGAGTGACTGCAAGGCTCTCATCCTCGGAGTTGGCTCCCCCTCGGCAAAGCGTGCGTGCTGTGAACCTTTGGGAAGAGAAACTCCGCAGCCGCCTTGACTGTCCCCTAAAGCCCCAGCCTGTTGTACAGCTGCAGAGTCAGGGTGAAATTCACAAGGCGTGTTTGGAAGGAAATCTGTTGCTCTGGCTTCTTCCCCATGCCTGATTCTAGAGAAAAACAAACAACCCGAAAATCCAAACATCCGATTTATGGAATTTCACCCACCCCCATTGTGTGTAAAGCCCAGTAAATGACACACACACACACACCCAACCCCTTCTATCTTGTGCGCTTAAAGAAAAAACCTGGAAGAAATTGGGACATTAATTTTATTTTAGAATCAGTCGGGTTGCTGCAGAGGTGTACAGGCAGCTTATAGGAGGAATGTACATGCCTCATTTATTTTTATTTCTTTAAATTTTCCCTGCAAAAGCCTCAGGATGGCCTACAAACAAAATATAAACATATAAAACCTATATAAAAGCATTTTAAAAAGTCCACAAAACAGTAAAAGACAAAAACAACCCCTCAAAACTCCCACAACCGCCCACAAAACCCACCCAATATCATCTCTCCTTTTCCCACACACCCCTCTCAACAACCCAAACCCACTCACCAACCCCTTATCCCTGCCCGCCAAAAGCCTTTACAAACATAAAGGTCTTACACAGCCTCTGTAAAACGTTCAGACTTGGGCTCAAACGAATCTCTGGGGGAAGGGAGTTCCATAACATCGGGGCAACAACTGAGAACACTGCCCTGGTTGTAAGAATAAGACTAACAGGTGGTACCTACAGGAAAGTGCTCTGGGCCGATTGCAGGGACTGCAATGGGGCATGGAAGGACAGGTGGTCTCTCATATGTGGGACCCAGACCATTTAGGGCTTTAAAGATCAAAACCAGCACCTTGAATTGTGCCCAGAAAGCTATAGGGAACCAGTGCAAATTACGGAGCACTGGTGTAATGAGCTCCCGGCGTCTCACCCCCAAAAGGAGGTGAGCTGCCGCATTCTGAACCAGCTGCAACTGCCAAATAGTCATCAAGGACAGCCCCATGTAGAGCGTGTTGCAGTAATCCAGCCTCGAGGTGATGAAAGCATGCATGACAGCAGTGGACAGATCCAAATCGGAAAGAAAAGGCCGCAGCCTCCTCACCAGATGGAGTTGATGAAAAGTGCTTCTGACCACCGCCACATCCTGTCAATCCAGACGCAGCAAGGGGTCCAGAAGCACTCCAAGGCTGTAGCCGGACTCCATCAATAAGAGGAGTCCCGATCCCTTCCAAGACACAAGGCCGGCCAACCATCATTACCTCAGTTTTTGTCCGGATTCAGTTTTGTTGGATCGTTGGATCCCTTTCTTTCTCTGGGTAGCTTCATGGTCAAGCTACATCTGTAACACCTAATAAACTGGAATTGTGGCAAAACTGACCAGTGGGGTTTTTCTTCTGCTGTCATAGATTTTTGCATCTGTATCTGCTGCATTTTTGCATCTCTGCAGTAAATGTGCTGGCTGTGTAACTATTTGTATTGTGAAATGGCTAAAAACTGAATGAGCCACTCCCTTTGAATGGAATGCATTAGAAGTGTTCCAGTAGTCCTCTAGTTATTCTGAACCTCAGACAATTACACATGTAAATGGTTACTTTTGTAATCCACTGAATGAAAACTAGACACTGGATGTTAACAAACAAGCGACTAGCCCACAATAGCCCAGATCAGGTGGGTGTCCACCTGCCCGTTTATTAGGTGTTCACCCCCATTGGCCACATGGCCACCACCCATCAGATCTAGGGTCTCAGAGGATGCGGAGCCCACTGTGCAGACAAATGTGGGCTAATGTGCGCCCAAATGCCTGCGTCCTGTCAACTAGGTTGTATGCAACATCTCCATGCGTACAGGCCTGCCAGCACCACAGAGTCGTTGGCGGAAATCCTAGAGTGTCTGAGAATCGATGCTTCCTGCCTGTCTCTCCACTCTAGCTCTCACTGGCACTGCCAGTGGGAGCTGCCTGCAAGTGCATGAAATACACGTAGGGGACTGCCTGTTTATTAGGCTGGACATGCTACATATGTAAGTAGGGGCTGCCTAGACTGAAACTGAACTCCAGCAGGCTCTTGTCTTGCTAGCACCCTCTGTTAACACACTACTGGAGAGGTGGCTAATTTTCCTTTGGCCATCCTTCCACTCAATTATTTTATTTTCCTTTAACTGTTTACGAGGATGTAGGAAATAAAGTTTGCTGGGATAAATGCAAACTTGCTAGGGATGGCGACAATAGGTATTTTATATTGTTAATTTTGCATGATATCATAAGGGGCATCACCATCCATATGTTACAGTTTTGTTTCAAGTTGTTGTGCCACCTAGGTGATTTTACAGAAGAATGCATTACCATGTGGGGAACCTTTCCTCTTCCAGGGACCGCTTTGGAAATCAGTACAAGCTGTGAGGACTGCATAGAAGTTGGGAGTAGGAGTGCTTAAGAGGTGTGCTCAAGAAGAGGAGGGTCCAGATAATGGATTTGTGCCATGGATCAGTCCTCTAACCTTGTGTGCATGGCCTCATCTCTGTTCTGAGCTCAGTCTTTTGTGTTACAGGGACAGGAACTGGATCCAGAGGCCAGATCAAAGGACTGGAAAGGGGACAAATAAAAACTAGCCATAGGCTGCATTTGGCCCCTGGGCCTGAGGTTCCAAACCCTTGCTAGAGCAGAATCTGTGGACAAATGTAATGCTTCATCTTATGTTGGCAAGGATTGTACATAAAGAGTAGGCATTGAACTCAGCATCTGGCAGGGATGTATTTGCAGTGATGTTTTCTTGCTGGCATGGCAGCAGTGCTGACAAATGGGAAAAGAGTGCTAGCCAGTCTTTCTCACTGGAAGGGCAGGGAAATGTAAAACAAAACACTTGGTAGCCAAAGAGAAAAAACAGGAGATGAAGATACCAATTTATCAAGCTGTGGGTGAGGGGAAAGATAAGGAATGCTGGGGAAAGTGGAGAGAGAGACAGCAACACACGCAAAGATGGCATTGGCTTCTGGTGAAATGAAGAAATGACTGAAGTTTCCTCATTGGATGTCACCAGAACCTCCCCGTTCTTGTACAAGAGGCACTAATGTAGCTTCAAAAATAGTCACAGTCATGAATACTCTGGATTACCTGAAAGGAATAGACTCGTCAATTCAAAATGCAGACAGTTAAAAGGAATTGGATCAAAGTAGGTTCAGGTACTATGAACAACTCTGAATCATTTGAACTTTTTTTTTTCATCCATGTTTTACTGTAACTAAAAGGTATGTCTTTCTCCTGAAAACACACACACACCATAGGACACAGTAACAGGCCCTAATCCTGAAAACACTTTTGTAAATGTAATATATTGGAATGAGTGGGAATGCTTACACTGAGTGTTTTTAACAAGCAAAGCTTGAGGAGGAGTCCATGGCCGCTGAGTGGCACGGCCAAGGAGCAGATACGCACATGGAATGAGTGGGGAGGGATTCTAACAAATGGCTCCCAGGGTGGCCACTGGAGCCATGCAAGCAACTTCCACGGACTGGCCCTGCAAACAACTCATACGGGCAGCCATTCCCCCTTCTCCTGCCTGGAAACAACTCCCAAGCCCTGCCCAACTGCTCACCCTCTGCCATGACACCATGGAAACATGAAACCAGTGCTACAGAAGCCAGTAACCCCTTCCTGCCCATGACCCTGGGAGCCACTGCAGCTGCTGGCAGTCCCAGGCAACAATGGAGGTGCTTACTGGGTGGGATACGCAAGAAGCTGCTGTCCGGGCTACTGTCCTCCATGGTATTGACTCTTCACTCATGTGTTGCAAGGGGTGGTGGTTATGCTTTGAGCCAACATGGTGGTGTATTTTGTGTGTGTGTCCTTTGGAGCTCCCAGCAGGGCTGTAGGTGGGATCAGGGAGGCAACCAGCTGTGGACCTGCCTGCTGGCATGGGTGGGTGCCCTGGTTCATATAAACAAGGGTTGTGTGGGTGCCTGTCCCTGTGCATTTTTTGGCTTCCCTCACACGGTGCACTCTAGATTTTTTGGCAGTACTCTGTGTGTGGCCACGAGTGGGTGCTGCATGTGCTCACCTGCACAGCCTTCACATGGGCATTTGGATGAGTGGTTAATGGGCGGCCATGCATGGTAGCATCTAATTTTAAAACATCCTAATTGTTTTTAGGATTGGGATCTAAGGTTGTGACTCTCCAGTGAGCTCTGCACCTACACAGTGGCCCACTGGTCAACTCTAGGCTGGAGATTTAGCACTGTATTTCCTTAAGCAGTGAGCACAGTGGCTGTCTACATTTTGCAGAGCTAGGAACGTATTAAAAGTAGATTATTGATAATATCCTGTCCCTGAAATTCATTGTTCAAACTGCTTAAAAAGGGAAATGATAAAAGTATGCAGCTACATTTAACATTAACTAGAAGCGTCCTTTAAGCTGCTGAGAAAACTAGATAATCATTCAATATAGAGCAAGGGCAGTCTGGCAGATTACAATCTACTGATAGATTGTGAGCTAGGGTGTTTTTACATGGACACTTATCCAAGGATTAGATCATTAGTCCTGGAATGTTTGTCTAAACACAGCATTCAGTAATTATAATCCCGGGATCACTGAAAAACTCCAGGATTACAAAACCTCTTTTTTGAGGTTTTGTAAAATCCAGTTGTTAAATAATACTGGGATTAGGTCCACCTAAATGACTATCCCAGGATAGCCAACTATCCTGGGATTAGTATCACAGAGTGTTATGACAAGAGTTGGCATCCTCTCTACGCAGTTCTGCCTCTATGGTATCTATCTAGTAGTACATTATTGTGGGGCAATTGTATTACCTCCGTCATCCATCAACAATACATTGTGGAGTGCCAAGTTTTAAATACCCGCAGAACAAAGAGATGTCTCCATTTTTTTCAACTCAGAAATCAGAAAAGAAATGATGAAAATCAGATTTTCTTCACTCCCAGAAACCAGTGCGCTGAGTACTGATGAACCATGGGATTGATATTCATCCCAGATATTCTCAAACAGAATAACAGCATATGCTGTTCATTGAACTATCCCAGGATGGATTTTAGGGTGTTTTGAGACAGATACTTATCCCAGGATAACGGTTTTAATCCCAGGTTGTGATGTCCATCTAAACACTGTCAACAGTGATTATTAGCCTGGGTTAACAAAAATATCAGGGTGTTATAAAACTTAATTTTGTAGGTTTTAAAACACCAGAATATTAAACTACCCCGGGATTATGTCCATCTGAATTACTCTCCTGGGATAGTTAACTATCCCGGTGATTAGTGCCACAGAGTCCAACAGCAAGACATGACAGCCTCTCTAGGCACTTTCTGTCTCTGTGGTATTTAGGAGCACGTGACTGTGGGGTGATCATATTCTCACCGTCATTGTTCCACAATGCATTGCGGAGCACCAAGTTTAAATACTCACAGAACAAAGGGATACGTTTCTATTTTCTTCCACTCAGAAATCAGAAAAATGAAGAAAATCAGATTTTTTTCAATCCCAGAAATCAGTGTACTGAACACGGACAATAAGCACCATGGGGTTGATATGCATTCCAAAGAGTAATCCCAGGATAACAGCAACATTCTGTTCAGATGGACTATCCCAGATTTAATTTATCACAGGATAGAAATGTCCATCTAAACAGGTACCACTTGTAATCCCTGGATAATAAGCACTGGATAGTTTTCTAATTATCCCTGGATAGTTTGTCCATCAGAAAACATTCTCAATATAGGATAGAAATGTCAGTGTAAAACATGTACAACTTGTAATTCTTAGATAACAATTCGGGGATAATTTTCTCCTAATCCCAGGATGAAGTGTCAATGTAAAAACACCCCTGTGTCGAATAGATCACAGTATGGGGAGGGGGACCAGACTTTAAGAGGCTGCCTCTGAGGAGGAGAGTGGGACTGGTGCCTCAGTGATTGTGATTGTGTCTGGGGAGGAGATGGGCTAGGAGATTTTCTCCAGTGCAGTAGGGAAGACTCTCTCTAGTAAAGTGGATACCCTGGGATAGGATAGGGTATCCTATCCCAACTCTAGGATACCTCTATGATGCTGAGGTATCCTAGAGCTGGGAGCCAATGTGAGGGGTCCTGACTTGGAGCACCAGAGCCAGCTTTGAGGGGTCCTGGTAGTTTTCCTGAGACTGATGCCTGAATCAGGTGGATTGTGTGTGGCGACTCCAATGTAGAATATCTCTGAAGGTTTTTCTCCCTCAGCAAATTGATTAAAGTCCTGATCCAACAAAGTATGCAAACATGCCTAACTTTAAGCAAATGAGTAGTTTTAGTGGGTTTACGCCACTTTTTTTAAAAGTAAAGAATATTCCTCAGGCCCTAAAGTATTATTTTAAGATGCAAAATTGCATTCTAGTTTGGATCTCTTCCAAAATCATGGGGTGTTCATGTCTGTGGTAGCTGCTGTTTTCATTACAGAGTTAAAATAATACAGATCTGAATTGACTTTTGTAGGGATTTTTCATTTGGGCTGATCTTGAATAATAATGTACGTACATGCATGCATGCAAAAATAGTATGTCGATAAGTACAAATATTACAGACAATTCAATAGCTTGATTCCAACTTTTCCATGTGCATAGAGTCATAGAGCTTTCCCACTATGCATAGAGTGGGGGAAATGGTGCAGAGATGCGCAAAACGTTAGGTAGTTGATTTGTTAGAAAAATAAGACCCTATTGTTATTCAATATAAATCACAAATCTATTTTAGTGCATCTCCTCTGGAAATATGAATATTCACTTTAACTTTGCAACATTATAGAAAAATGTTCTTCCCTTTATTGGTTCATTTAAATGTAATGGATGTAACTTTTTATAATGGAGCATAAAGAGACATTATATTCTTAACGTTTGTTTTATGAAGTAGAATTCTTCGCTATTTATAAGAAAAGATTAAATGAAAATTCAGTGTCACAGAGGAAAGTCTGCATTATAAAATTAAGATTAATCAAATTTAGTTAGAGTGGAGCAAGATTAGTTTGTACAGCAGCTGATTAGTTGATAGATATGTATTGGTATGGTCACATTTCTGGATATTTTAGTTTTTGAAAAAGAAAAGCAGGACTTCAGTTTGGCTACTCAAATGCTTAAAGTGTACACTAAGTGTGACTGAATTTAACTGAGGTTTCTCAGTCTTTACAAAATGTTGTCTTGTAAGTCATATTGAAATTCAGCCCCTATGAAGGTCCCTTCTATCTGTGGAGGAATATTTTAGGGTCTAATGATTTTCTTTTTTTGTAAACACTTTTCAACACTACAGAATTTCTAAATTTGCAGCAACTTGGTGGTGGTTTTGTATTCCAAACACTCAAAGGTTTGCTCAAGCATGTTTTATCAGTTTCTAATGCAATACTGGAAACTCTTTTTAAATACACATTTGAAAGTATGAAACTAGCCAACGTCATTTGTGTACTGAATTTGGGACTGGGAATCGGTAGTTCTGTTCCATGCTCTGTTGTTTTCATGCTGTGTTGCCTTGGGCAAGTCACTTAACCTCTGTTTCTCAGTTTTCCCAAGTGAAAAATAGACATAACCGTTCCCTACCGCAATGGCAAGTTTGTAATGATTAATCTTTGTACTGTACAGACCTTTGGAGATGGAATGCTATATAGATGGAAATTGTCTTTAAATATTATGATTAATAATTATTTCACACAGTAAAATAACCACCTGTAACAGCTGCATATCCCTTGTCGTGTAGATTGTTTTGGGATGCATAACCTATCCAAGCCAAATTTTACAATATTAATAAAGAAGGGCCAGATCCCAAACCTTGTAAGTTATATGAAATCCCATTTCCTCCCACCAGGATTTTTGAAAACATAAAAAGGCTCTTTTATGTGATGGAGATGTATAGAAGTGGGGCATGGAACAGACATCCTCTCCCAAAGCTTGTGACCCTGTCATCCTGAATCATCCCTTGTGCCACTGATGTATTTGAGCAAGCACAAAGTCACCAGTAATTAAGACAGCTTTATAAAGGCCCCTCACCTTGTGGATAAAAGATAAAACATGCACAGGGCAGAAATTGTTAGCTGTAATGAACTCCCTGTGTTCAGCACACCTCAATACACTGTGACCTTATACTGTGACTATGTGGGGCTGAGTTAGGCTAGTACTTGGGTAGCCGGTACTCTCTCCTCAGTGTCATTACTACAAGCTGAAACTATTACTTTTACTATTATTATTATTATATCACTATCCATGGTTAATATCTGCCAGTGCCATTCTGTATAGTTTGGTGGTTATCCAGCTGTTAGCTGATTTCCATGATGACTAACTGACAAACTGAATAACCAGATAAAGACTGCAACAGTTAACTGGTTTAGTATGTTATGGTTCCATATTACCATATTGCCATATTACCACATGTTACTGTTACTAGTCTGAAACCAGGTTGAGGGGTAAGCAGGAAAGGAACGATAGGCAAATGATAAATGGTAGTTCAGTAAATGACACACTGTGTAATTATGTGGTAATACAGTAAATTTATTTAATATTTATTTTATTTAATAAATTTATATCCCGCACCTCCTGCCATGCAGCCTGGGGTGGCTTACAACATAAAACATAATAAAAACAATTTAAAACACTCAGTACAATATAAAAGTATTTAAAACAGGGCTAGCAATATATAAATAATAAGTTATAAGTTAGGTGGGGGAGATAAAACCCCTCACCCCACCCTCCCACCCTCCCCAAAGGCCTGAGCAAACAGCCAGGTTTTACAACATCGCCAGAATGTCAACAGACTTGGGGCCAGGCGAGCTTCTTCTGGAAGGGAGTTCCAGAGGCGTGGCCCGGTCACCAAGAACACCTTCTCCATTGTGTTCCCCCGCTTAACACAGGGGACCTCCAAGAAGGCAACCCCGGCAGACCGCAGAAGTCGCCCTGGGGCGCGGAGGGCGAGGCGGTCCCTGAGGTATGAGGGGCCCAGACCGTATAGGGCTTTATAGAA
>QEPC01004588.1:386114-404184 GCA_003113815.1 Sphenodon punctatus | reverse complement strand
CTGTTCAGTGTTCTGTAACACAGTGTCCTACCATTACAGTGTTTAGACATACCGTCAACACAGTGTTCACCCCTAACACTGATTAAACTGTGTCAAGACCTGGCAGTTGTTCACTTCTAGTGTTTGGGGTGAACACTGTGTTGACGGTATGTCTAAAAACTGTAATGGTAGGACACTGTGTTACAGAACACTGAACAGCGTTATGTCTAAAGACACCCTCACAGGTTCATGAGCCTGCTATTCTCAGAGATGAATGACTTGGGTATTTTGGCTTAGGGAATAGAGGCTCATGCAGATAAGACCTGAGGTCTCCAGATCTAAACCCCACCCTGCCAGAGCTAACAGGGTTACATAAGCATCTTCCCGAGGCAGTGCTAGACTTTTCTTTGTTTAAAAAAGCATTTGGCGAGTGGGGATAGTGGTTAGTTGGGAGGTTGTGGGTGGGGGTTGGGTGGGTGCTGGGGGTATTGAGGTAGAGTTGGGGATGGGTGAGGGGAAAGGGTGGGGAGGGAGGCCAGGGTTTTTATGCTGTTTGTTTTATTTGTTTTGTAAGCTTCCCTGAACCATTTGGGAAGGGTGGTTTAAAAATTGAAAAGAAAAAAAAATAAGTCTAGAGTTCTTCATTTCCTTTCTAATCCATTGCACAGGGTGGTTTGCTGATAAACAGCTGCTGCATCCCTCCCATTGGCATGTATGTGAAATCCCTTTGCCTTCTTTAGATAAAAGGTCTTCTATAATAGTAGAGTTATTGAAGAAAACAGGAGGACACCCATAATATGGAGAACTATTTCCCCGGAAGAATTTCAGAGTACTAGTTTAAATAATTTGAAATGGAACAGAGGAGCACCAACATTTGACAGTTTTAGATTTTCTGCATTGTACATATATTAACATTGGCTACTTGCATCCTAGTCCATCATAGCACTAAGATTTGCATGAGATGCTTAGTATGCAAAAAACCTTTCCTCCCTATTCATTTTTTTAATGTGTGAAAGGTTTAGGTCACAGAATACACCGGGAGTAATGTGCACTTAATCCTCAAAAGTTAAGCCAGAAAACAAGGTTTAACAATGGGTACTTTCAGACATGACACTAACCACCCTTTAACCACCCTTGGTGGTTATTTATGCATGTTGCAGGGCTGTATTGGTGCCCTATGAAGCCCTGCAACGTGCATAAATAACCACCAAGGGTGGTTAAAGGGTGGTTAGCGTCATGTCTGAAAGTACCCAATGAGTCTAAGTTAGGGCTAAAACAAGATTTCGCTGAAACAGGAAATCTCATCGAAATCCTGGTTCCTGATACCGTCTGAGTCAAACTGAGCAGCTCGCGGTACTTGGTAACATAACGTCTCAACTGACATTTCATTTCTTGATTTTGTTTCTTGAAGCTGTTTACCACTTGTCATCCATTTCAAATCCTGGAAGGTAATATTGACACAATATTGCATTTCTTGCACTCCATTTTTCCTTGTACTTCCTTGTCAATCATTGGCTAGTATGCAGATTCCTTTACTTAACCACAATCCAGTTGCAGATTAGTCAAAGCAAAGGGAACAATATAGAACAATAATTCTGATTCGAGACACTAGAGTGGAGGTTAAGAGGCACTGGTGGGAGGTTAGTGAGTGGGCTAGTCATGCAGTGATTGACTCAGAAATGTGGAAACAACAAACCTGGGTGTAAAATGGTACCCTCAGCAATGCAGTGAGCAGTTAATGAAGGATACGCAGAAAATGGTAAGCAGAAAGTCGGTAAAACGGGATGGGATCACAGTATTAAGAGAACTGAGATATCACATTGGTATCGGGAAACAGTTGAGAAATGGATCCCCGTTCCCGATATGGTGAAATTTCTTCCAAGCAGCAATTTAGCTACTTGTTTCAGTCCTAGTTTAAATCCATCACACACATTTCTCATAATGTGTGAAGAGATTAATCTGCCTATCTGTTGGCCTTCGTTGGTGCATGAGGGGTAGAGGGGATTTCCCCCACTGCCTGATTGGGACAATGCATTGTTGACAAGAAAAACAAAAACATGCATAACAACTAGGATATCTATTAGCAGTCATGGCAGTTTGTGCAGTAACATTTGAAATGTAGGAGGGAACATTTGAAGTAGGGGGGACAGAACTTAGGAACAATTAATGCACAAATGCAAACTCCTGTTTGAGAGCAGTAGAAAAGGTACAGGTGGGTGAAGAGTCTTATATGAATGCAGTCATATTATTCTAGCAAGCTTTTCTCAGTGCATCTAACTTGTACATTCTGCCATGATGGATAGGTGGCGCTAGCAAGTGGACAGGTGGAAGTGCGTGGGTCACGGGAGTGCTCACGCACCCCCACTACCCGCCACAGGATGCACATGGAGGGCACCCACTCATGCCCATGCAGAAAATCTGTGTAGGCATGAGTGGGTGCATCTTGTATAAAAAAGGCCTAATTCACCTCACCTGTATGTACTTAAACCAATACTTGCTATCTGGAAACTGGTACTTTAAACATGTACCTTGGTACTAAAAATAGCAATAACTTACTTTCTTTTTACCCCCTAACACAGCATTGTTGCATGAGATAGGAGAACAAATCCTCCTATATTGAGAGCCCGAATTGCCTTTATTTATCTACTTCCCAAACAATATGGAGTCTAGGTCAAATAAACCAATCTACTCTGCTGCTAAGCAACATTTCACATATTTAACACACACACACACACACACACACACACACACAGAGTGTTCAAAGAAATCTCTTCCAAGGTTTCTTTAAAAGGTGGATACAATAATTCTCAGATATGGCACATTCCCCTGTGAAGATTTTCAAGATGATATTGTAAGTTGAAATTTGAAGTATGATTGGTGTTTGAATCATCTGTTGCTTCTCAAAGATTATGGCAGATACTACACATCCTAGTTTTTTTCTAATAAGCCAATCATGTTTAGAATTGTGATAATACAATAGTCTTCATTCTCAAACAGTTTCACACTACCAGTGACTCCACTGACTTTGACAGGTGGAGTTGCTCTTAATTTACACTGGCTGAAAAATCGAAACTGGGCCTTTTGTCAAAAGCATGCATTTCCCTCTCCCAATGCAAATAGTCTTTCCAGGGGATAAAAATAATTTACTTTCCCTGATTCCAAAATCACTTCTGATCAGCCAAATATTTTATTGGCACTTGAATTTTCAGGCTTAAAACAGGATGAAGAAATTTCACCACTCAAATGAACCATATAAAAAAAGTATGTGAAGTGTACAATTTACAAACTCTTGAACACCACCACATACAATAGCATAGCACAGCTAACTCAATGATATTCTCAAAAAACTTCCCTCACCATAGTCTGGTGCTCCTAATCAGTAACTGAGCAAGTCACACCACTGTTGTCTGGCTCATCTACTGATGACATTAAACACATGTGGGCAACACAACAAAGAGAATATTCTAAACAGGTTCGTGATAAAAAGAAAAGTAATGTTCATCCCTACAGGTTCAGAAGATCACCAGACTCGATAACACTGACATCTTGAAGTAGACATTACACTGTAGTTTACAAAAATATCGAAAGATCATGTCTCCTTTCAACTTCACATTCACTGAATAGCGTGTGTATTTTTAAATATATAGTCAACTAATAATTTTCACTTGCATACATTTTTTAACAAACAATAGACCTGGATGAATGAAAGTCAGCCATGGAGTAACTGACATGTGCCTCCTCAATCGGATTATTAGTACTACTACTACTGATCACTTCTATAGTGCTACTGGACATATGAAGCGCTTTACAGATACAGATTTTTTGAGATAGGTCTCTGCCCAATGGGCTTACAATCTAAGATGTACACAGGTGAGGGGAACACAGGGAGAGACGCAAACACACACATTCCCATTTACAGATGGGGAACTGAGGCAGAGAGGTTGTGACTTGAGTGAGTTTATGGCTAGGACAGGATTTGACCCTGGTGTCTTACGTTTGATCCTTTCGTTGGAAGTTAATTTAGAAACTGGACTACAGTACCAGGTCTTTGTCCTTCTGTAATTCATTTGCTTTGGCTCAGTCACTTAACCTCTCTGTGCCCTCATTTATCATCTGAAAAATGGATGCTATATTAAATCTTCTAAAGTAGCCTCTGACTTTGAGAAAACCAGATTCTGGTTCTGTGTCTACTTCTGGGAGCCGAACCTTAGATTCATGGGGCAAGATTTTCATAGGTTTTGATCCTGTGTGGCCACCCACACACTGAATACAAGTGAAGAGAGATATAATTATCTCTTCTGAAAACCAGGCCTGATGGGTCATATTTTTATTTATATATTTATTTATATTTTATTTATTTATTTGTGAATTTCTACCCCGCCCCTACTGAGAACAGATCGGGGCGGCTTACACAATAAAAACATATAAAATATATATAAACATTTAAAACATAAACATATACTATAAAATATAAACAGGGCCAGGGAACATTAAAACAAAAGGGGTAGGGGAGAAAACCCATTGAACCTCCCCTCCACCCCCCCCATGCACTCATGACTCGAAAGTTCCCATTTTTCTCCATAGGCACACATTGTGGAATCATAATTACCTTTTGCAAAATTTATTTTATTAATTTTATTGTAAAATTTGTATGCCGCCCCCTTCTGCTAAAAGCATCTTGGAGTGGTTATGTGGCTATGACATGTGGGGGCACCTTTCTTTTTGGATATGTTTGAGCCTGCTTTGCACCAAATATTAACCAGAGAAGGAAATGAAGAATGTTTCTGAAGGGCTTGTTGAGGGATATTATTTTTCAAAGAGTCAACTTTTTATTGGGTTGGCAGAAATTTATAATGAACTTTAGTCTGTAACTATTAACAAAGCGTCCATTTGTGATCACATCCCCAGCTTCCTCTTCTCCCAATGCCATGGCTTTGGGATGGCCTGCAACATCTGAAGCAAGAGGGGAAACCTCTAATGCTTTTCTGGAATTCCCAATGGCTGACATTTCACTTTCCACATGAATTCATTTCTCCATTTATGAATGCACACCTAGCTGGTGTAGGCAAGTTTGTGGCATCAACAGCCTTTTCTTCCATGCATTCCAGTAGGCCTTTCTTTAATAAAAATGAAGTAAAAATCATTTTGAAAATCACTAATTTATAAAGTGAAATGCAAAAGTCAGAAAGTTTCTTTCTCTTTTTAAGGATGGCTCTGTCTGTCACAGACACAAAGAGAATGACAGTTCCTTTAAGTCAGCCATAATTCCCTGTGTGAGTTGTATGCTCCAAGGGTGGGCTCCATGAGACAGAACCCTAGGCACCAGCTGTAGTGGCACAGGCAGACTTTTCAATACCGGAGGCAGCTTCGCAGAGTTTGGGATCGTAGTTAATAGGAACAAGTCCTCCCCAGCAGTGACAGCTGAATTTCTCCTAGCAAGGAACTCGCATATGGGAACAATATGCTTGCAAATCTTTTAGCCGTATGCTTTCACTTTGCTAGGGCAATTGATATGTTGTGTAAGGAACACTATGGGTCAGGTGGTTGCTGTGAGTTGACCCTATGTTTAGGGCATGTACTGATGTGTGAGGTCAAAGGTCAAGTGTGACTGTTAATACCAAAGAAATACAGTTATCTTACACTGGCCACACACCCCAGAATATCTCCTTCCAACTATAAAGCAGGAAGGTTGCACTTCTAAGAAAGGATCCAAGAGGAACATAATTTCATTTGTCCGATTTCCTTTTGTAACTGATTTGCATAAAGAACTTTTAAAAATAATTTATGGGAAAACATAAATCAAAAAATTATTTTCTTAAAGAAATATGTCCTAAGTAGTTCTGCTACACAGGCAGGGTAAAAGGGCCATTTTGCCTGAAAACAAATTAAAAGCTAATTTCTTGTTTAAAAACTTCTTTATTGCCAAAATTGCCAAAATGGCAATTGCTCCATGAGTGAGGATGTGTGGATGTGTGTGTGTGTGGGGGAGATTGGTGTGCGCCCATGTGCGCTGCCTCCCCCACTGCCCATGCTGCCACAGTGCACACTGCACCCCGCACACCATGGCCCATATAAAAAAAGGCCTTAGATGAACTTGCGTTTGTACCCATTTAAAATAAAGTAGTTAGGTTTCTAAATGAGTATAATCGTGGGGAAAATACTTCTTCCGCATTTAATTAAGAATGCAAAATTTATTCCTGCATATTGGAGGTCAGGTCAAAGCCTTCATATAAATCAAAGCTTAAGGAGACTTGAAAAGTAGTTCCCTTTGAAATAAATCTTCCACTGAATGGCAAGGCCCAGATTTTGCAAGCCATTCAAATAGTTCCATTAATTTCTGTGGGGCTATAGGTATGTAAGAACATTCAGAATCAGGGCCCAAATGGTTATAAAATTGGGGGCGGGGGGGGGAATTAATATCACATGCCTTTACTAGGAAGGGAAAATAATGTCTAAATTGCATACTATTACCCATGCCTACTGAAAGTCATCCCAAAGAGCAGCTTCTGGTGTTTCAACCACCAGAATGACATTTGAAAAACAGCTCCTAAAAAGGGTCACATTCTAGCCAACATACTAGCAAAGTTTAAAGGCCAAAAAAATTTGGCTTATGATCTACAAAGGAAGCTGTTATATCCCTGTAAAATTTGATACATAAACAGCTTCCTACTTCAAAGGGAAAGTAGCACTTTCCTTTTCAAAACCTTGCCTTAAGGTTTTTAGTATGTCTCTCTGAAGACAGATGCAGGATATTATTAGACTGATACCTGTTTGGCTTTTGCTGATATTATGAGCAGCCTTAATTGCAGAACCACATAACACCTCGGTGCTGCATTTAACCATACAACTGAATTGTGGCAGGGGGTTAATATAGATAACCTTATTTCAAACCTCTGTTTATTTCCTCTTCTGTTATTTTTTGTATCAAAATGCCATTGTGTCCCACAGAAATAATTTTACTGGTGATACAGCTGAAGCACAGGCTTAAATGAATTTTTTTCTCAGTACTTTTTCATAAACAAAAGAGTTCTTATATTTTATGCTTAATTTCAGTGCTTCAAAATACAACTATGTGGATTCTCTACTCCACAAGTATCTGTGTTCCTTAAATTTGATTATGGTTTCACCTCTTTGATGTTTGCTTTCTATAAATATGCTTGTGATTTTGGGGCACAAATCTCATGGCAACAGAGAATTTTAAGCATATAATCAGTTACCCATGCTCGCTGCATTTCCCCCATTGGTGTCAGTGGGGAAAATGCAGTGAGCACGGGTCTCTGCATATAGTTGGGAATATTTGTATACAATGAATTTTAAATTTGCAAATCTGAATAATGGTGCAGGAAGTCGGATTCTAAGCCTTTTACTGGTTATTTTGGGAGAGGAAATAAACAAACCAAATAGTCTGTAAAAATACAAGTGATGTAAAGTACACCAAATCTTAATGGAGCCCAATAATTGGTGGACTCACAAACAGATGTACATAAAGAAAAATACTATCCCAATACATAGGACACCACCACGGGCCTGATGGGTGGGTGAGCACATTGAGATGTTTGCACGGACACCACCGCAGGGGGTTGTGGGACAGAAGGGGAGGGCCTGGCACACACCCATCAGGCATACACCCACCCAGGGCAACACTGAGCAAACACCCATGATATTTACACAGACCACTCGTACACCGAATGGAGTGGAAACCACACCCAGCACAGTGGCATTACAACATGGCTGAGAGAGGGCAAATGAATCCATGGCACATAGCCCCACCCCTGTACTGCCAGACTCTGAGTGGACAGGGGAGGAGTGAGCTCTTTATGTACATCTGTTTGTGAGTACACAATACTGGGTACTAAGCTAGGAGTTACCACTCAGGAAAAGGATCTGGGGGTGGTTGTGGACAATTCAATGAAATCCACAGCGCAGTGCGCAGCAGCAGTCAAAAAAGCAAACAGAATGTTAGGAATTATTCGGAAGGGGATAGAGAATAAAACTGAGGATGTCATAAATGCCTCTATACAAATCAATGGTGCAACCACACCTCGAATATTGTGTGCAGTTCTGGTCACCCCATCTCAAAAAAGACGTAACTGAACTAGAAAAGGTACAGAGAAGGGCAACAAAAATGATCAAGGGCATGGAAGGACTCCCATATGAGGAGAGGCTTCATAGGTTGGGGCTCTTCAGTTTGGAGAAGAGACAACTGAAAGGGGATATGATAGAGGTCTATAAAATCATGAGAGGCGTGGAACTAATAAACAAAGAACAGTTATTTACCCTCTCAGCTAGTACTAGAACTAGGGGACACTCCATGAAACTCATGGGTGGTAAGTTTAAAACAAATAAAATAAAATATTGTTTCACTCACCATATAATTGGGTTGTGGAATCTACTGGCAGAGGCTATGGTAAGGGCCAGTATTATAGATGAGTTTAAAAGAGGTTTGGACAAGTTTCTGGGAGATAGGTCCATTAGCAGCTATTAGCCAGACAGGATCAGGGAACATGATGGGAGCTGGGGGAAAACAACAGGGAATGGATCCCCCATTGTGACCTGTTGGGTGCTTCTCCCAAGCCACTGTGATTGGCCACTGTCAGAGACAGGATGCTGGGCTTGATGGACCATTGGTCTGACCCAGTATGGGACTTCTTATGTTCTTATGAGCTGGAATGTCAAGAGATACAAAGAAGCAGCCCCAGTCAAGCCCCGAGACAGAGGCCAGACAGCCGGATGCCACGGACCCCTCAGAACCCACACCACACCTGCACACCACAGTGCACGAAAGCACACAAGGAAACTCAGCTAAATAAGGGAGACAGGGAACCTCAACCGGGGGAGGGGTGCCAGGACCAAGCACAGGCACTGGGAATAAAAGTCGAGACCCAAAATGGGTGGGGACCACACACACCTCCGGCACTTCCCACTGCCCACAGAACCCCTCAAACCCCGGAGCAGCAGGCCAGGAACAGGACAGCTGGGGTGAGGGTGGAAGATGTCAGAGTGCAAGCCGTAACCAGGATCGGAGGGCATAGAGTGGACAGCCACTTCCCCAAAAACACAAGCTGGCAGCAATGCTGCAGCAGCCCAACAAGCACGGGGCTGGGATGTACAGGGTTCAGGATGAGTTCCACAACATGGCAGGGAGGGAGGGAGGACACAGGAACTGACGCAAACAGCAGAGGGGTCCCGACCCAGATCACAGGGTACCTAGGGGTGGGACTTGGGGGAAAATACTGGTTACCGAATTTACCAGATTACCGGATTAGAACCGGTTACCTGTACTGGATCTTTTCCCATTGAAATCAATGGGCAACTTTTCCCATTGAAATCAATGGGAGAGAAAAGTAAAACTTAAATTACCTGCAAATGCAATTCAATTACAAAAAAAGAGTAAAACACAAGTAAATCTAACTGCTAACTAACCAACCAGTACCACCAGTAACCAGTACCAGTACCACCAGCCAACCCCCAGCCAGCCCCCAGTACACACACAAAAAGTAAAAACACAAGTGAATCTAACTGCTAACTAACCAACCAGTACCACCAGACCACACTTTGTGCCCCACAGCCACCATTAGACCCCACAGCCAACTACCTATTTTTTATTATTATTATTCTTTAAAATAAAAATAGGGGTTTTTTTAAAAGCAAAAGCAGTGTACGACACTCAAAATGTCAGTGTCAGGCCATCACACAGGAACAGCCAGCCCCCAGCACACTACACTTTGTGGCCCCAGTCCCCACGGCCCCAGTAGCCCCCAACGGGCCCACTACCATTTATTTTTTTTAAGCAATAGTTTAACTTTTTTCCCCACAGCGCTGCCACTCAGAAATCAATCACAAATCATCAGATTGATTCTATCACAGCAACTGCAGAACTGAAACCACCAGCAGCCCAGACATCGCAGTTAAGAGTTTAATGCGGGGTTAACTTAAACTTACAACATTACATCACTGTTAGTTTTGTTTACTTTTTCCCCCCAAACCAGACCCCCAAAAGAGATCACATTGTTTTTGCCTACCTTTATCCTGAACCTCTGAATCCTTGATCTTCATTCCCTCCTTGGCCACCAGTAGTCTTCTTAATGGTTCCTTTTTGTGGGGTGATGGGAATATCCTTAGAACCACCACCACCCATTTCTCAATTCACACAGATACACTCACACAGATAAGATTTATTAAGGGGTCCTCTTAACATAAGGGCTCATTTCCAATGGAATGGAAAAGGAAAGGTTCTTTCATTCACACCTGAGTCCATTGGGTCACAGGGTTCAGCCCGAAGGCCTAGTCCTAGACCTGGTCAGCGGTTCATTCATTCATTCACGCCTGAGTCCACTGTGTCACAGGGTTCAGCCCGAAGGCCTAGTCCTAGACCTCGTCAGCAGTTCATTAATTCATTCACCATTCATACCTGAGTCTACTGGGTGGTGGGGGAGGGCAAATTTGGAGTGTGTGTGTGTGTGTGCACTGTTCACTTTTATACGCAATGGGATGGTGGGTAATCCTGTCCCAACCACGTCCAAACCCCAATGTCATCACTCACCTACTGGAGTGCTCTTGGTTTAATCTCTTCTCCTCTGGAATGCCAGTTGTTTTCCATAATGGTAGCACTCAGACAGGTATTAGGCAAGGCTAGTACACACCGACACAGAGATGCCTATTAGCACCAGAGGATCTGCAGAACACACACTGGTGCTAAAAGGTAGCAATGTGTCATGCAGTGCACTGCTGGGCTGGCAGTGTTACATAATCAATTATTCTTCTGCCATTGCTGTGTCCTTTCCTCAGTGAGTGTCACTGCAAGAGTCCTCTTCTAGACAGACACAGTCAAGTCAGACTCCAGGGTGTGGAATGCTTTTTATTTCAAATCCACAAGCTGAGGCTAGAGACACGCAGGGACCCGTTCTTTTCAGAGGATCGTCAGAAACACCTGCTGAGGAAAATGGGCCCTTATTGCATCATTCAGTGCACTCATTGGAGGTGGCTGGCATTCATCTTCTGCCTTTGTGGTCCAGTCTGTTCCAGATGAGGTGCCATAGCTGGGGTGCTGGCACCTCTGACACAGAAGGACTAAACCCTCAGGAATTATTTGTATTTTAATCCATGGGGAATGTAGTCCTACCACGTCTGGAGGAGCAGTGATGGTGGTGGGGAGTTGGGGACACATTAGATGTCTGAGGGGGGCCGGGCTGGAGCTTGGGTGAGAGAGCAGTGGGTGGATGGGGAGGGTGCTGAAGGAGGGGGGCTGGTCTGGGGAACAGGCCGTGTCATTAGGGAGCGGCTCCCACCCCCCGGGAAGATGTTCTTCCCTCCCAAAGCCCTCTGCACATCTTTTGGGGGGTGGGGTCAGCCACCCCACGCATGTCGGGCCGATGTGTGTTTCTGTGGTGTGCTGGTGTGGCATGTGACTGGGTGAAGAGCCCTTCTGGGACGTTCCATTCCAGACTCCGAGGACAGAGTGCAATAGATTAGCACCGCTGGGGCACTCCACTTCAGTGTGTGTGTGTGTGTGTAAGAGAGAGCAGTGGGTGTATGGGGAGGGTCCTGCAGGAGGGGGGCTGGTCTGGGGAACAGGCCGTGTCATTGGGGAGTGGCTCCCACCCCCCAGGAAGATGTTCCGCCCTCCCAAAGCCCTCTGCACATCTTATGGGGGGTGGGGGCAACCACCCCACGCATGTCGGGCCGATGTGTGTTTCTGTGGTGTGCTGGTGTGGCATGTGACTGGGTGAAGGGCCCTGCTGGGGTGTTCCATTCCAGACTCTGAGGACAGAGTGCAATGGATTAGCACCACTGGGGCACTCCACTCCAGTGTGTGTGTGCAAGAGAGATGAGTGTAAGAGTAAAGATGAGAGATGAGACGAGTCCACTCCTTGCCCTTCCTGGATGGAATGGGATCAAAGGAGGCAACTTGTGGGCTGGCAATATATGGGAATAAGTAATAGCTTTCCTACTTCTTTTCCCTGGTGAGTTCTTGGACTGGGAATATCACCCTGCTGCGGGTGCCATGCTGGCTCTGCAAACCAAGACCACCTGCTGCTCTGAGCTCATCAATGACACCGCTGACCAAATTTCAGGCTGATGTAATTTTCCTGAGTCTTGTCAGGATGTGCACAGGTGCAGGGGAGTGAAGGTAGCCAGAGAGGATATCCCCTGGGGCTGTGCAAGCACATCATGTCCCCCAGTCAAAGGTCTCACCCTCCATGAACCCAAGAAGGGGAAGGTTAGTCTTGAGAAAGACCAACACTTCCACTGTCTTTGGGTCCAATTTGGAGTGATGTGGGGTCACAATGTTTCCTGCCACACTGAACACCCACTCCGAGGATACACTTGTAGGAGGACACAAGATGTATCACATGGCTACCTTTGCAAGCGGGGGCCACACATAGATCTTCAATGACCCGTAGGCCATGGGTTTGGTGGATACAGGGCATGGGGGCTTGTCAAGATATTGCAAAACATAAGTGTTTGCAATATCCTGGTTCTCCGGCTCACATGTAGGTCCTGCATCCTCCTCCACCCATTCCTCCAGCCATGAAAGAGTCATGGTGGACTGGCCCCCACTTGCAACCCCTGTAGGAGCAGTAGCACTTGTCTCATGCTGCGGGGACCACTGCGCTTGGCAATACTGCCGCACCTCATTGATGACGTCACCCATGTAGGTCATGAAGGGAATGATGAGTGCAGTCATCTTCCTCTTAACCCATGGGTCGAGTAGCACTGCCCGGAAATGTGGCCGACTATTCAGCAAGATGTCAAAATGTCTTTCCAAATTATCAACCAATGCCACTGACAGCACCCTCAAAGACTTACAAAGGTCACCGCGAGAAAGAAATGCCTGCATTCATCGCTGCAGGATCATGAAAAGCGGTAACACTTGGCACAGAATGGAAAGCTCTGAGCTGAGCTCCACCGTGCCAATGTGAACTGGCTCCAGAACCTGCATCAGGTGCTCCACCACTGTCCAGTCCTCCCCGGACAGTGGTGTTGCCCCAATACTCCACGACAAGCATAGGGCATACAGCACCTCCTTATGCTCCAGGAGTCGTTGCAGCATAAAAAAGGTGGAGTTCCACCTTGTCACTACATCCTGAATCAGCTGGGGAGCCCAACTCCTCCTGCTTCTCTCACAGCGCCCAGCTGACTGAAACTGACTGGTGGAAGAAACCGGCATTCTTCCTGGCAATTCCAAGGATGTGTTCCATGGCCTTGGTCCCAGAGATGGCATTCTGAACCACCAGATTCAGAATGTGCGCACTGCAGCGAATATGGGTGTAGCCACCTTGACTCATGGCATTATCAGTTACAAAGTAACCGACATTGAAGCTAGATACCTCAGCATGGATCCACCTACCCAGCATGGATCTTATCACCCCAAGGATTTGCTTCACTGTGTGCTCACTGTCAAACACACAGACATCAAGCAATGCCCAGCATGGCTTGCCAGAGGTCACCACTCCTCCAGTGATGCTGCTCCTCGCTGTGCTGGTGACAACTACTAGTGACATCTGCCACCAGTGTGCGATCAATGCCAGATAGGCATGGACCTCACTCTGGCTAGTCCACAGGTCCGTGGTAAAATGTACCATGGCCCCCTCTGTGCATGAGAACTCTGCAAGGAGCTGGGACTTCACCCTCCCGTACAGAGATGGGACAACCTTCAAGAAGAAGGCTTTGTGGCAAGGGACACTGTACCCTGGCTCTAGAAAATTAAACAGCTGCTTGAACCCAACACCCTCAACAAGGTTGAATCACCACTCATCCAGGGCAATCACTTCCATGATTGCCTTGGTGATGGCCACAGCCCGGGGGCGTCTGGGTGCAAATGACTGCAGTTACAGTCTGCAGGGAGGACAATGACAGGGAAGCACTGGGCTGGGATGAGTGGCTAGCACTCTTACTCTGCCTCTTCTGGGGATGGGAGGTGGTTTCAGTGCCATCACGAGATGGCCCAGTGATAGCAGTTGTAGTGGGAGTGGAAGAGGGCTCCTCCTCCTCTGAGGAACTATCACCCACAACCTCTACAACTGCCACCTCCCCACGTGGTCACTTGGAACGTGACCCCTTGGGATCACAGAGGTGCCCGTGGTGACGTTCCATGTGGCTCCTAAGGTCAGAGGTGCCCCATTTCATGCAATTGGAGCCACCGCTACTGACCTTGTCATAGCAATGTGAACACACTGCTTTTGAGTGATCTTGCTCCCAGATGTCAAAATGAGACCACACCCAGGATGTGAACTTCTTTGTGTTTGTTCCTGGGAGGCCAGGAGCAGCACGACTGNCCACCCCACGCATGTCGGGCCGATGTGTGTTTCTGTGGTGTGCTGGTGTGGCATGTGACTGGGTGAAGGGCCCTGCTGGGGTGTTCCATTCCAGACTCTGAGGACAGAGTGCAATGGATTAGCACCACTGGGACACTCCACTTCAGTGTGTGTGTGTGTGTAAGAGAGAGCAGTGGGTGTATGGGGAGGGTGCTGCAGGAGGGGGTCTGGTCTGGGGAACGGGCCGTGTCATTGGGGAGTGTTCCCCACCCACCAGAAGATGTTCTGACCTCCCAAAGCCCTCTGCACATCTTCCGGGGGTGGGGGCGGCCACCCCACGCATGTCGGGGTGATGTGTGTTTCTGTGGTGTGCTGGTGTGGTGTGTGACTGGGTGAAGGGCCCTGCTGGGGCATTCCATTCCAGACTCTGAGGATGGAGTGCAATGGATTAGCACCGCTGAGGCACTCCACTACAGTGTGTGTGTGCGAGAGAGATGAGTGTAAAAGACGATAGACGAGATGCAGACGAGTCCACTCCTTGCCCTTCCTCCTGGATGGAATGGGATCAAAGGAGGTAACTTGTTGGCCGGCAATATATTGGAATAAGTAGTAGCTTTCCTCCTACTACTATTCCCTGGTGGAGTGCTTGGACTGGGAATATTGCCCTGCTGTGGGTGCCATGCTGGCTGTGCAAACTGAGACCACCTGCTGCTGTGAGCTCATCAATGACACCGCTGACCAAACTGCAGGCCGATGTAATTTGCCTGAGTCTTGTCAGGATGTGCACAGGTGCAGGGGAGTGAAGGTAGCCGGAGAGGATATCCCCTGGGGCTGGGCAATCACATCATGTCCCCCAGTCAAAGGTCTCACCCTCCATGAACCCAAGAAGGGGAAGGTTAGTCTTGAGAAAGACCAACTCTTCCACTGTCTTTGGGTCCAATTTTAAGTGCTGTGGGGTCATAATGTCTCCTACCACACTGAACACCCGCTCCAAGGATACACTCGTAGGAGGACACGAGATGTATCACATGACTACCTTTACAAGCGGGGTCCACACATGGATCTTCAGTGACCAGTAGTCCATGGGTTTGGTGGATACAGGGCATGGGGGCTAGTCAAGTTATTGTGAAACATAAGTGTTTGCAATATCTCGGTTCTCCGGCTCACATGTAGGTCCTGTATTCTCCTCCACCCATTCCTCCAGCCATGAAAGAGTCATGGCGGACTGGTCCCCACTTGCAACCCCTGTAGGAGCAGTAGCACTTGCCTCATGCTGCGGGGGCCGCTGCACTTGGCAATACTGCCACACCTCATTGATGAGGTCGCCCCTCTAGGTCGTGAAGGGAACGATGAGAGCAGCCATCTTCCGCTTAACCCATGGGTCAAGTAGCGCTGCAAGGAAATGTGGCCGACTTTTCAGCAAGACGTCGAAATGTCTTTCCAAATTATCTGCCAATGCCACTGACAGCACCATCACAGACTCACAAAGGTCACCGCGAGAAAGAAATGCCTGCATTCGTTGCTGCAGGATCATGAAAAGTGGTAACACTTGGCACAGACTGGAAACCTCCGAACTGAGCTCCACCGTGCCAATGTGAAATGGCTCCAGAACCTGCATCAGCTGCTCCACCACTGTCCAGTCCTCCCCGGACAGTGGTGTTGCCCCAATGCTCCACGACAAGCATAGGGCATGCAGGACCTCCTTCTTCTCCAGGAGTCGTTGCAGCATAAAAAAGGTGAAGTTCCACCTTGTCACTACATCCTGAATCAGCTGGTGAAGAGGGGAGCCCAACTCCTCCTGCTTCTCTTGCAGCACCCGGCTGGCTGAAACTGACCAGAGGAAGAAACCGGCAATCTTCCTGACTGTTCCAAGGATGTGTTCCGTGTTCCAGAGATGGCATTCTGAACCACCAGATTCAGAATGTGCACACTGCAGCGAATATGGGTATAGCCACCCAGACTCATGGCTGCAACCATATTCGAGGCATTATCGGTTACAAAGTAACCACCTCGAAGCTAGATCCCTCAGCGTGGGTCCACCTACCCAGGATAGATGTTATCGTCCTGAGGATTTGCTTCACTGTGTGCTCACTGTCAAACACACAGGCATCAAGCAATGTCCAGCGTGGCTTGCCAGAGGTCACTGCTCTTCCAGTGCTGCTGCTGCTCCTCCTCACTGCACTGGTGACAGCTACTGGTGACATCTGCCACCAGTGTGCGGCCAATGCCAGATAGGCATGGACCGCACTCTGGCTAGTCCACAGGTCTGTGGTAAAATGTACCATGGCCCCCTCTGCACGTAAGAACTCTGCAAGGAGCTGTGACTTCACCCTCCCATACAGAGATGGGGCAACCTTCGAGCGGAAGGTTTTGTGGCAAGGGACACTGTACCTGGACTCTATCAAATTCAACAGCCACTTGAACCCAACACCCTCAAGAAGGCTGAATGGCCGCTAATGCAGGACAATCACTTCCGCAATTGTCTTGGTGATGGCCACAGCCTGGGGGTGTCTTGGTGCAAAAGGCTGCCTCTTTTCCCAGAGCGCAGTTACAGTCTGCTGGGAGGATGATGACAGGGAACTACTGGGCTGGGATGAGCAGCTAGTGCTCTTCTTCTGCCTCTTATGGGGACTGGGGGTGGTTTCGGTGCCATCACAAGATGGCCCAGTGGTAGTAGTTGCAGTGGGAGTGGAAGAGGGCTCCTCCTCCGAGGAACTATCACCCACAACCTCTACAACTGCCACCTCCCTATGTGGTCACTTGGAACATGACCCCTTGGGATCACAGAGGTGCCCGTGGCGATGTTCCACGTGACTCCAAAGGCCAGAGGTGCCCCATTTCATGGGATTGGAGCCACCGCGATTGACCTTGTCATAGCAGTGTGTGCACACTGCCTTTGAGTTATCTTTCTCCCAGATATCAAAATGAGACCACACCCAGGATGTGATCCTCTTCGTGTTTGTTCCTGGACGGGCAGGAGCAGCATGACTGGGAGTAGACCTCACAAAGGCAGTGCTTGGTGCAACACTTGCAGAAGGTGTGGTGGCAGCAGGCACAGCATGTGTGGGTGTAGAGGGCGGGGCCAGAGGAGAAGCAGGCACACTACGGTGCGTGTTGGCAAGGGGAGAGGGCGGGGTTGCAGGCGCATTAGAGTGTGTGTCAGTGGAGGATGTGGCTGGGGAAGAAGGCGACTGAAGGAGTGTGAGTGCATGCGCAGAGGACAGCGGCGCACTAGGAGCAGGAGCAGAAGCAGAGGAGGTAGCCAGTGAAAGGTCAACTGCACTACCAGATGAAGAAGGAGCCCCCTTCTTCTTACTGCTAGGCAGCGACCGGGAGGAAGAAGCACCCTCCTCCCATCCCAGTCTCTGCGGTGGCTTCAAGGTACAGCTAAAGACTGTAATCCTGGGCGCACTTGAAGCTGGTGTGCTGGAGGAAGAGGCCACAGGTGTCCTTACCTCTGGTGTCCCTGTGCCAGTCAGAGTAAGCTGCCTAAGAGGAAGAGACTTTTTGCCTCTTCCAGCACTGCCATTCATGGTTGGTTTCTTAGTTCCACATTGGCCACTCATCTTTAAGCTGTCACTGACTATGTCACCAAGAAAGAACCACCGGCAACAGGTGTGTGTGTGTGTGTGTGTGTGTGTGTGTGTGTGTGTGTGTGTTTTAAAAAAATAACTGGGGTTGTTAAATAACTTTTTTTTAAAAACTAACTGGGGTCAACTAACGGGGGGCTAGGGTGTGGGCTTGGCTACAGGTAGGGTCTAGAACTAGGGGTAGAACTAGGGGGGGTGTTTTTAAAAAAACTAACGGGTTGTTAACTAACTTTTTAAAAAAAA
>QEPC01004588.1:341914-382616 GCA_003113815.1 Sphenodon punctatus | reverse complement strand
GGCACCCCCCCCCCAAAAAAAAAACAAGCAGGCACAGCCAGGCAGCCAGCTTTCCCACATCCCATCCCCCACTGGCTCATCTTCCAAAAAAGCCTCAGACAAGACAGCCAGTTTTTAGTTAAGCAAAGAGAAGATTGATGGCAATTGCCTTTTTTTTTTGCACTGCAGTCTCATAGAACCCTCACCCAGACACCAACTAAAATTTAGTGTATGGGAACCCTCACCCAGACACCAACTAAAATAGTTTTCAGTGGGCACCCCCACACCCCCCAAAACAAGCAGGCACATCCAGGCAGCCATCTTTCCCACATCCCATCCTCCCTCAGACAAGACAGCCATATGCACAGGTCCCACCATTGACCTGGCAACCGGGGAACCTCCCCACCCCCAAACTTCAACACAACACACAAGCCAAGTTAACACAGTGGGCACTGGGCACTGGGCACCGCAGTGGGCACCCCCACACACCCAAAAACAAGCAGCCAGCTTTCCCACATCCCATCCCCCACTGGCTCAGCTTCCAAAAAGCCTCAGACAGACAGCCATAGTGCGTGCTGTAGTACACCACAAGCCAAAGCTAGCACTGCTGCCCCACCACAAGCAGGGCAGTGGGCACCCCCACCCACCCCAAAACAAGCAGCCAGCTTTCCCACATTCCATTCCCCACTGGCTCACCTTCCAAAAAGCCTCAGACAGACAGAGAAGACAGCCATAGTGCACTGCTAGTACACCACAAGCCAAAGCCAGCACTGCTTCCCCACCACAAGCAGGGCAGTGGGCACCCCCACCCCCACCCAAAGCAAGCAGCCAGCTTTCCCACATCCCATCCCCCACTGCCTCACCTTCCAAAGTCTCAGGCAGACAGCCATAGTGCTGTACTACACCACAAGCCAAGCGAAAGCCAGCACTGCTGCCCCACCACAAGCAGGGCTAGAGACAAACACACACATCATACACCATAGTGGCAAGGCCACTATTTCCCACCCCCTGTGCCAGTGGAAAAACCTCTCATCATGGCATTCCCTTGCCCACTGTTTGCCCAGTGTCCTGCCCAATGTGCCCACCATGCTGCCCAGCCTCCCCCCCACAGCACATGTCCTGCTGGCTAAAATCACCCCCCCACACACACAACCTATCCCTAACTCTAGGGGTACCCTTACCCTACCCAGACCATTCCACTAGTGCCAAGTACCTCCCCATCCCCCTTGCTAAGGGCACCAAGGGGATCCTGTACTAGAGGGAATCAGGGAACCCCAAACTTACCAACAGTTGCACGCACGCATGCCTCCAGCAGCTCTGTGGATCCTTTCAGTCTCCAAGTCTGCTGTAAAATGGCTGGCCAAGCACAAGCTCCAGAAGGTCCCCCAGAAGGAAAGAAAAAAATAAGATTATTGGCCAGCACCAGCAGCCAGTTAAAGTGCCCATACCCTAAAGAAACCTTCAGGATTGGATGACTTTTTTGATTTCACAAAATTTAACCAATCCAAGGCAGGATAAAAAAGGCACAAAATGTATCCATTTGCACCCCTGGGTGTGGGTAGGGAGGGACTCAGTACTTAAAAACAAAGTCTTGCATGACAAAAGCCTGCCAACTGCCACTTTCACCAATTTAAAAGATCCGGTAACCAGTACCATTAAAAAGATCTGGTACGGTTTACCGGATTACCGGATTTAAATCCGGTATGCATAATACTGGCAATACCGGTTAACGGTAGAACCGGTATTCCCACCCCTAGTACCAAGGGGCCAAGCCAAAGAGGACCCATAGACACAAAGCACAACCATGGGGAGGGGGGAACACAGAGCAAATGACCCAATCCCTGCCAGACAACCAATCCACACCAGCCAGACACAGCCCACACAGAAGGGTACAACAGAGGGAAAAAGAACACAGACACCAGGGGGAACCAAGCAAACTAAACATTATTGATAAACCAACTAGAGCAACAGGCTCATGCCAAACATCAAACACCAACACTGAGTGGCAACAAGGTGGGGTGGTGGTGCACTTCCAAGCCCTCGGTAGGGTCTTTGACCCCAGAATTGGCTCCAGCGATCCGCCTGGCCATGGTCCAAGAGGTGCACATGCTTCAGCACATGCAGGAGCTGCTGCATGACCTCCTTCTTCTCCCTGGTCCTCTTGTTAGTCATCGTCTGCAGTAAAGGAGAGAAGGAGAGGGAGCGCACCAGTAGAGCAACCCACAGGCCGCAACATGCAGGAAGCCCACACATACCTGGGAGGCAGGGAGGACTGACACACACACACAGGGGTAACATGGGTCTCTTGGTAGACCCGGGACCCAGCATGGAGCTCAGCAGCTGCCTACTGGAGCTGACCAGCCATCTCCCCCATCCACAGCACCATCAGGAACACAATCACAGTCACTAGAATGAAAGAGGAAGTGGGAGATGGGGACGGGAGCAGGAAATGGCAGGGGAGAATGCCCTGGTTACCACCTGAAAGCACACAATAGCTCAACCATTCCCACCACTGCCCCAGGGACAGAGCCCAAGGGAGCACACAGGGAGGCAGATCGCACCCAGAGGGCTTCCCAGACTCACAGTCAGGAGCCCTCCGGGCATGGCACCCCTCCATGGCTGCAAGAGTAGGAATGGTAGACCGGAAGACAAAGGTCACCATGGGGTCAGAACCAAAGTGAGGCATGGCCAATAGGAATGAACAGTAGCACACAGAGATGGAAGGACTCTGCCCCATGCAGTAAGCAAAACTGCCTGAAAGGGGGTGGGTCAGAGGCAGTCAGGGATAGACCACAGAGACAGGCAGAACGGAGGGTGATGACAGCAGACACCTGGAGCCATGTACAACCACACAGCCCCAATGCATGGCCAGCCATGCGCAAGGCTGCTGTGGGAAACAGCAAAGACCTGAAACATGCCACAGAGCTCACAGAGCCAGGAGAGCACAGGGCCGGAATCGACAGACCCCAGAGGGTGCACACACTAGAGCAGGGATGGGGAACCTTTTCTGTCACAGGGGCCACACTGAAAATTAGTACATGTTCCAAGGGTCACATAGAGGTTGGGGGTGGGGGTGCTTAACTGGTGTATTCAAGAAAATGAGGGTCCAGATCATGGATCTGTGTCATGGATTTGTCCCCTATCCTTGTGTGCATGCCCTCCTCTCTGCTCCCATATCCTGAGGTCAGTTTTTTAGTGCTTGAGAATAGAGACTGAATTCACGGACCAGATCCAGGCACTGGAAAGGGGCCACATAAAAGAGCCGCATTTGGCTCCCGGGCCTGAGGTTCCACACCCCTTCACTAGAGAGCCAAGAGCCCATACCATGTAACATCCCACCTGGAAGAGTTAGGAACCACCCCCATACATATGAACAGGGGTGCATGGGCAAACCTGACAGAACAGCACAGTGTCCATCCTGTCTCTTATACACATCTAGATGTGTATAAGAGACAGCATCCACACACCCCATGACCCCACCATCTGTGGACCCCTGGGTGTCCAGTTCAACAACAGCTGGACATTGCTGCACTGCCACAGGGTTTCCAGCAGCATGGTGGCACACAGTGGCCACTCCTCCCCTACCAAGTGATCAGTTCCATGGCTGCACATGGCCTGCACGAGGGCTGCAAGCCAGAGTGCAACCAAAGTGGATGATGAGCTACAGAGTCTGATCTCGGATAGGGGCACAGCTGGCAGCTCTCTGGAGGGTGACCTTGGGCAGCTGATAGCGCCCAGCCTTGGTGGGTCCGTTATCCACTATCTCACACAGAGAGTGGACCCATCCCTGCTCGATAAGGTGCTGGGAGGATGCACAGGGCCCAGGGGGTCATCCAGCTCTGGGATCCAGAGGTAGTGAGGCAATGGGCTTCCCACAATGCATTGGAGCCATTGATAGCACCCACACACCGATATTCAGCCTCCCCAATGTCAAGACCGATTATCTGAACAGGAAGCAAGAGTTCTCTGTGAACCTGCAGGCAGTCATTGACCACCGATGCCTGTTCATCAATGTGTACACAGGCCGCTCGGGGAGGAGTCACAATGCTTGGATCCTAGGGATGGGCGAACAGAACGTAGTTCAGATGTCGGCTGTTCGGTCATTCAGTTCGAAACCCGAGTTCGGGTTCGATGGTTTGGTTCAGCCGAGTTCGGTTTGGCCGAACATTCATAGCAAAACAAAAACCGAAATGAAACCGAAACCAAAACCTACTTTTTGGCCCTGGAAAGATGTTTTTCCTGCCTCCGAACTCATCCGAACATGACTGAACTGTTTGATTGTTCAAGAGTTCGGTTCGGACGATTGGTTCAGACGTCCGAACAGACTGAGTTCGGTCCAAACTCCGAACATCCGAACCACGTTCGCCTATCCCTATCGGATCCTGCGCTCCTCCCCATTCTTTGCCAGGATGTTTGATGGGGAGATAGCACCGAACATGTTCAGGAGGATTGATGGTGTCTACATGGCTCTAGATGTCATAGGGGATCCTGCCTACCCTCTGACCCCATGGCTGATGAGGTCCTATCCCATGGCCTGCACCCCCGATTGGGTGCTCTTCAACTAGTACCTCCTCCACCTGTAGGATGGGGCTGTCCCCTCCCGCATCCTGGCTGGCCTCACCAGGGGTTGAGGGTTCCCCCTGCTCCAGTGGCTGTGGCAGGGGTGTGTGTTGTAAGTGCCCTCTTTCTGCCCCTGGTGCCATGGATGCGGGAGGCCACGATGTGTCCATCCATGTAAAGAAACTGATCCAGCTGATCCTGGAACTCCGTTGTACACATGGCATGGCTGGACTTGAGATTATTGTCCTTCATATGTTTATATCCGGACCTCAAGTCCTTTGCCTGCTGCATGCATTGGGTGGCATCCCTATTGTACCCCGATGGCTGCATCTCCTGGGCAATGACTTCATAGACCAGTTTGGTCTTGTAGTTGCGCACCAGGTTATACTGGAACTTTTTGCCCTCCCTGCCCCCCGTATGAATTCCAGGGTCTCCTGCCTGGACCAGGGTTCACCCTTTTGGGTTCTGCATGTGGGGGGCCATCCATCTTGGTGGCTAGGGGCCCACCTGGTGGCTGTTGTGGAAGTGGAGCAGGTGGTCTCCAGCTGAGGGAATACATGAGGGTGAACTGTTGACCTGCTTCACCCCTGTTGCATCTGTGGGGTGTTCCTTATCCCCCCTCCTCCCAGGGGGTTTCTGCTGTTTTACCTGGCTGTCACAGAGGCACTCCTCAGCTGTCTCCCTGGTGGTGCTATGCACCTGGATCTGGGTGCTCTCCTGGGGGGTGGGGGGACAGTGTAGCTGTCAGAGGCCCCCTCAGGGTTTCCCCGGCATGTGCTTAGGGTCCAGGCTTGTTGGCTCCCTCCCTCCCATGGGTGGGTGGGTGGGTGCCCTTGCTCTTATCTCAATCTCCAAGGCGCTCTCTCCCCTGGGCATCCTGGGGTCCTTCTGCTTACCTTGCNTGTGCTTAGGGTCCAGGCTTGTTGGCTCCCTCCCTCCCATGGGTGGGTGGGTGGGTGCCCTTGCTCTTATCTCAATCTCCAAGGCGCTCTCTTCCCTGTGCCCTGTGGCTGTAGATTGGGGCAGGGATGCGGTTGGTGCCGGGGCTGTGTTGCACCCTCTGCCCTGTGTCGGGAAGGATGTGCTTTCAGTAGCCATCTTGCCCCCCCTCCCCAGTGCCGTTGGTCCGGGCCCCACTCCCCTGGGCATCCTGGGGTCCTTCTGCTTACCTTGCACCTTCCCGTGCATGTTGTGGTTCTGGCTCCCTTTGTCTTGTCTCGGGCTTTTCTGTCTGAGATGTTGGGAGCTGGTGCATCCATGTCCTCATGGACTTCTCCTTTAAGGGCTCCCGGGTGGGCACTGGGCGTCTTTCCCAGTGGGTGTGGCTGCTTGTGGGCTCCTGTGGGGCCTCTCTGGCCGTATCTCAGTGGTTTTGGAGGACCTTTCCTGTGCTTGTTTTGCTGTTTACACGGATGGGTGGGTGTTGAACACCCATCTCCACCCACAGAGCATGCCAGCTTCTTCCCAGCTGCTCCGTGGGTGTTTGTGGGTGGGTTGCAGGAGCATGCACACTCACCCATTGACATTTACATGGACGGTCTCCCACCCATCTGATGGATGTTCATGGGTGGGTGGCGTCCATGTAAAAATGGCCATAGAGAAAAAGGTAAAAAGTCCAGTGATAGTAATTGTCTAAAAAGTCCAAGTTGATAATTCTGCAGTGATAGTAGTCGCCAAAGCATTTCAAAATAACTTCTTCAGAGCTTCACATTTTTTTTACCAAAATATACTTGGCTCTATGGAGAATAGACAATCATGAAACAATCACGAACATAATAACAAAGATGGGTATATAGTTAGCTTCCTGCAGCTGAATAAAAATCTTCAAAAATATTACCTTACCTATGAATAAGTATACATTGCAAACTAAATTGAAAAAACAAAATCCCAAGGACATAAGGTATTAAAAAACTTACAATCCTGTAGTCAGAAGCTCATTGAGGCAAGAGGAATAACTTCAATAAAAGGTATAATTCCTTTTAAAAGAATGACAATGTAAATGTCAAATATATTATACAAAAATTCTTTACCCCATTCCTCATGAACACTAAATACTCACCAAACTAAGGGTCTAAAAACAACAAAAGAAGGTTATCCATACTGGTGGCCAGCAACAAACATACCCCTCTTTCCCAGAACAATGAGACACTGATAGTAGCAAACCCCTCTCTCACATACTCTAGAAGGCAAAGCAGGTGTTAGATACCATGGGCATTTTTATGCACAATTTAAAGTTCCGGATTTTTCAATCTTCTGGGTTTACAAGTCCACGAGTAAGTTCCGGATGCATTTTTCACACACACACTGTCCCGAGGCAGTTCCTGGATGCATTCTTCACACAAACACTGCCCTGAGGCAACCTAAAGTAGTCACAGCTGTGACAGGCTGCCATGGAAATCAAGTGACCACAGCTGCCTGGGGCAAAGCAGTTTACCAGGAGAACATTTTACACACAAATGTGTTGGGAGAAGTTCTACGCAGAAGTTCAAAGACCCAGACTTTTAAGATTTGGGTGAGTGATTTAGACACACAGAAAGTTCAGGATGTAACAGCAAACATCCAGGAGTAATGTGTGTGTAAAAACACCTCATATGTCCCTGGGATTTTGTTTTTGCACTTTCATTTGAAATGGGTGTTTTTACACACACATTTTTCCTGGATGGTGGCCATGTTTTTTCCAACCCAGGGTTTGCTGGGGAGTCATCTTGTCATCAGCATGTCTTTTTTTTACCCTGTGTAAAGGGTTCTAGTTCCTAGTCTATCCAGGTCCCTTTCTATCAACTGACTTATAGGAGGAAATTTGTCCCCCACCCCACCCCCCCAAGAATACATTTTGGACTTTTTTCTTCTTCCTGAAGCATCAAAGTTGTCTGCATCTGGAGGTAGGTGTGGTGATGGGTCATTTTGAAGCTATAATTATATGTCAGATGCCTGGCTTTTGGGATTTGCACATGTTCAGGGTCTAATTGATCATTATATTTGGGGTCAGGTTGAATTTTTTTTCCTTCCCCTGCAGTGTGGGTGTGGATCACTTGTTTGAGACATCTAGATTTTTCTTTTTCTTTTTCTAATATTGTTTAGGGATGTGCGAACAGAACCAGGTTCGGATGTTTGGCTGTTTGGTGGTTCGGGTCGAATGTTGAGTTTAGATTCGGTGTTCGGTTCGGTCGGGCTCGGTTCGGTCTTTAGTTCAGTGGAATCGGGAACTGAAAATGACATTTGGTTTTTGAAATAAAGGAAAAAAACTGAAAAACATATTTCCAGCTAAAACATTTTTGTTTCTTATTCATTTTTTATGGACTTTGGGAAAATTGTACCTCCGATGGAGGGCACTACGTGTACCAAAATTTGAAATGATTGGATAAAGGTAACCTATTTCAGAAGCAATTGAATGTTAAGTAAAGCTCCATACACATTCATGGCTACAACTTCTTTATCTTGCATCTAATGTTCATGAAACTTTTACATATTACGTCGCTCCATATGCTTAATACTTCTACTAATTTCCAGAAAGAATGGATAAAGGGTCCCAAGGGTATAAGACATTAACCTGAAAATAAATTTCCAGCTGTAGCATTTGGATATTCCATTCTGTTTACAGGATATTTGGCAAGAATGAATCAAATACCTTTCCTGCCATTTCAGAAAATGTACAGGAGATTTTGATAAAGGGGCCCAATTATATAAGCAATTGATGTTGTCCCTGTGAAGATCATTATTCAGATGAATATCAGCATATTCAGTGCGTCAGAGGCAGGCACCCTGCATGGCAGGGGGAGAGATACTGTAGGAGGAAGGATGTGGAGCAACCCCAAAGACTGACAGACACATTAATTGGCCAAACACATTACTGCAAGCTTCTAGCTTTACAGGACCAGTTGGTAGTGGCTTCGGTGGACATAGGGGGTGGCCCTGAGGTGGGCATAAGCAACATAACTGGGACTTCTGAGATAGCATCCCAGCAGTCAGGAAACATAGTTTAAACACATCCAGGCTGGCCAGTTATCATCACAATCACGTCCTGCAGCACTGAGACAGAGGACATAAGAGAATTTCTATTGACTCTTTCCTAAACAGATGCTTCTGACTTCCCAGAAACAAGTGGGGGAGATATGTTGGGATGGTCCCAGCACAGAATGAGGATATTTGGTTGACATTTCTGTTGGCCAATTCGCATCCAAACCGATCTTATACCACAGTGATATAAGAGAATCCCAGGCATAGGCCCCTTCTCTACATATGTTGTACAGGCATATAAAATTGGGACCCTTTATAAAATATTTATGATATTTGGCAGAAATGATCATGAACGTGTAATATATAGCCCTGACAAATTTCCTGAACACTGGTTGGACTACAAAGATGTTAGTGTCAGACATACATTTATATGTTAATTGCTTATACCACCAAGACCCTTTTTTCAATCCTTCTGAAATTTGGCAAAGATAGTAAATATGAGAAGGGGTATAAACTGGACAAGTTTCACCTACATTATATGTGAGACAAAGAAGTTACAGCTAAGAATGTATATGTAGAATATTGCAAAATACAATAATTTAACTGCTTCTAAAATCGGATTCCTTTATCCAATCGTTTTGAGATTTGGTACACATAAGGATTTCTATTGGAGGTATAGGCACTCCAAAGTTCATCCACAGAGCATAAAAAGCAAAGATGTTACAGCCAATAATTTGTTTTCCATTGAAACCAATGGAAATTCAATTCCGAACTCACCAAACACATCCGAACTGAACGTTCAAATTCGAGTTTGGTTCGCACGTTTGGTTCAATTGACCAAACTATTTGAGTTAGGTCCAAACTTCTGAACCACGTTCACCCATCCCTAATATTGTTCCCTGTTACTTTGGACTGCAGTGTGTTCTGGTTGGTCCCGGTCTCTACTTGTGGCAGATTTTTCAATAGTCTCCGTTTCTTGTTGGATTAATTTTTCTGTGCTGATGGTTAGGGGATAATGAAGGGGCTGGATTAGATGACATCGAAACCTCTTCCAGCTCTGGGATTCTGTGGCTGTTTTTAAATGGACCCCTGCTGGGAGGGCAGTCTATGTACAGTTGATGGAGCACCGCTGCAGGGACTGTGCAGGAGGGGAAGGTGCAAACGGGTGCACGCCTATTTCCACCCACCTCCACACATGGACCAACCCGCATTTTCATTGATTACTCTGTGAGTGGGGGGTGGGTGAAGGGGAATGGGGATGTGTGGGTCGTGGGAACATGCACCCACACACTTCCAAATTTAAATGAGACGCTGTGGGCATTTACGTGCATGTGTGCACGCACGCATATACACATACAGTATAGATTGGGTACTTGCAGGTCTGACTGAAAATTTGGGTGTTACTCATGAGCAGGGTTCCTTGTTTTCTCTTTGTGACCAGAGAAAACCAGAGAATTTGTTTTTCCCCAGAGAAAAACAGATTTGGGATGTTTTAAGAGAATTTTGCAGAAAATGACAAAAACGTACATGTTTGGGAGAAGGACACAGCGAGTGCGGGGCAGCGAGGATGCAGAGTGGAGCTGAGCAGAAGCAACCTGAAGGCATGTGCTGTGGAGGGGCATGAGCTCTGCATTTGGAGGGGTGTCACAGACCTTCTGTGGGTTGGAGGAGGCAGGGGAACTATGAATTGAGGCAGTCAGGTCTTTTAGATCTTGGGAAGAGGGGGTGAGAGATGGGCCTAATTGGGCTGATAGCAGCTTCCCCAAGTGTCAACCTTCATATGGTCCCCCTTTCTGGTTGGCAGAGCGGCTTGGGACCAGGCTGGGAGGAGGAGGCAGCGAGCGCAGGGCAGTGGAGGGGAAGCAACCTAAAGGCATGTGCTTGGGGTGGGGGGAGGGGCGACACAGACCTCAATTTTATTTTATTTAAAAAAAAAATGTTTTTGGACTGTTGGTGGGACATGTAACAAAATTGCATAAAAATGAAAATATAAGAATAAAATGTGGTGTTCTAACTCATACCTATATATATTGTGGTCAACTAGCATTTACATTTAATCACAGAAAAACAGAGATTTGTGCGGTTTTAATCAGAGAATTTATGGGGGTTTTATCAGAGAATTTCCAAATTTTTGTTGCGGAAAACTAGGAACCCTGCTCAGGAGTAATAAATTCACTACTTATTTCATCTCTAATTTATGGAGGTGCACAGGGTTTGGCCTAATAGGAGAACAATCGTATCAATTTTATGAGCATGTTAATATTTACTTTAACTGTCATGCATTTTATATTTCTCTACTTGGTGAAATACCTAAGGGATAAACATTTCTTGCAACACATTATATTTTAATTAAGCAGATTTCAGTTCAACTGACTTGTGTACATAACATCAAGCATGGAATAAATAAATGACTTAATTTATCTTTTTTTTTTTTTTTTTAAGAAACCAAAGGGAAGTGCTATAATTCTGTAACATTAGAAACTAATGCTTTTTAGGTTCAGTTATATATTGAATCATTTTTAGGAGAGCTCCCTGGGTTTATTCTAATTGAGAGTGTTTTTATTATACACTCTGGGCCCAATTCTGCACTAGCACTTTTTCCAGTGACTTTAAATGGGAGAAACATCCAGCAATAAACATTAGTCTTCATACACTCAAGATGTATGTGAGATGTTTACTAGATAAAGGTTCTGTTTTACAACACTGAAATGTCATCCCTGAATATATATTTCTTGCAGAGTTTAAAAAGTACCTATTTTTCCCCCCCTGAAGTTAGAATAGAAGTTTTCCTAAATAATAAGCTGGGCAATATTTTCCAGATAATATTTATATTCATTAATATACCTATGTAGGAAATTAGCACATATTTATATCTTGTTTCTGTTCCCGCCCCCTTCAATATGTGTTTCTTAGAAAGCTGATGCTAGAAATTGATACAAACAGAACCCCCTGTCTCCAAAATCAGTAACAAGAAAAAAGAAACCGTTCTGCAAATTAATAATTTGATACAACTAACTAAATATTTTTGGTGCTTGGTCAAAAACACAAGCAAAATTACATCAAATTTGCTTCATAAAATAGATTGTGTGAATGCATTTCAGTTCCTTCCTCATCAGTCTCCTTTATATTTTTAGACAGTCTTTATGTGAATACAATGACTTCAATATCAAACATTTTAAATGATGCTTGAAATATCAGTCACTTGACTTTGATGTCACACACAATTAAATTCAACCCATCTTCTCTCAGTTAATAACAGCAATCTCACCAAGTCTAGTGCCTAATTAATACAAGCTATTTGTCACGTAGAGGTGACACATGTATATCAGAAAGCTTGAAATATTGTTTTGTGCTGAAGTGGAGCTAGCCAGCCCTGCAATATAGAATCTGTCTTATGTATGATTGGCTTTAAAGATTTCAAAAGGCCCCAGAGTTTAGTGTGTTCAAGCTGGGACTAGACAGTGCATAGAAGGTGTTACTGATGTGTCGGTTCCCTTTAGGCTGCTAAATAGTAAGGTATTTAGAAAGAAATGCAGCTAGAACTGAAGGGTTCATACTTGATAATTCATTTAGGTGATCGGCAGAATTAGGAATACAGTGCCTATGGTAATTTGCTTAACCTGCAGTTTTAAAGCTATGTGACAGAATACACAATCATACATTTTCTTATTGTTGAATAAGCATTTTTAGTGTCATTTATACTCAGCATTTTTAAAACTGTACTTTATTGCAGCTAGGATTGTCACAGCCAAACAAATTAGCTTGTCTGGCTTTAAGTTAATTAATACTGGGTATTTTCAGAGGTTACGAGATCACGCTCAACCACGTGGAATTCCGACATGGTGATCGGGGTTGCGTCACGTCTGTTGGGGGGAATGGAAGCTCCCTGTCAGATGTTCACCCCCGTGAATCACAGGGGGGGAATCACATTGACCACACAAACAGAGGTCCTGCCCGGACCATTTCCGTTTGCATGTTCAATGTGATTCCCCCCTGTGATCAGGGGGATCGTCTCGTCTGTCCCCCTACCATGGCCCCGGAATCAGCGGCGGGATTCCAGGCCATGGTCAATGAGGGCGGGCACTGTGGCCGCATTGGCTGCGGTGCCCGCCCATCTCCCAAGAGGGAGGCCAGCCTAGGGAGCGTGGGGGGGCGGGGCTGTGCAGCCGCACATTGAGTCGCGCAGCCCTGCCCCCTCCCCAAATCCCCGCCGGGATCAGCCAGCACATCTGTTGGACGTGCCGGTTTGATCCCGGCGGGGGAATCAATGGATAATTCCGTGACAGGGCCAATACAGGCCCCGTCACATCTGAAAAAACCCACTGTATAATAAATTAGGTGATGGAGAAGAGAGCATGATCCTGCAGTCCTTCTTCAGGCAAAGAGTTGTATTTTTTTTCCAGCAAGATTTTGATCTGAGTAGAGATTGCAAAACTGAGGTCCCAAATTGCATGCAAAATTAATGTCAGCAAATTGGGGATAATTAAAACAAACAAAGAAAAAAACAAATAAAAAACCGGTTATAGAAAGCAATGTAGGCATAACTCAAAATGAGAATGAAAGGGGCTTTTAAAGACATCTATCTATCTATCTATCTATCTATCTATCTATCTATCTATCTATCTATCCATCCTCAGTGCCATTAAATTCTAGAGTTGGATAATTAATTGTACATAATAGCCTGCCAGGTCTTTTCTGTATTAACATTATATCATCCTTTTCTCAGATCGATACAAATAGCAGAATTAATGGTGGGAAATGGCTCAGGGGTCTTCCTAGTAAACCTACAATAACTTCCATATCATCTGCAAGGCTTTGTAGACCTTCTTGGCTTTGGCTGCTCTCTCTTGTAAGGAGGAATTGCACTCCCATACATGGAATTCTACAGCCAAATTCAGACATATTTAGGCTGTTTTTAGATGAGACACTACCACACAGGTCCACCCATCCTTCCCCCCACCTGAGCGCTCATCTGCAGGTGGTGTAAAGGGGGAGGTGCGCTCCCATGACCCATGCAGAATCCACCCATGACCACTCACAGAGCACTGGCAAAAAAGCCAGAGTGCTCCGTGCAGGGGCAGGCAGAATGGTGCGTGAGGACAGGCACCTACACATGCCCAGCTGATATGAACAGTGGCAGCCAGGCATGTCGGCTGAGTGATCTGCGTTCAGAGTCACTATGGGCAGGGAAACAGCCTTTGCAAGGCACAGGAACGGGCCAGGAGTGCTGGGGAGTGAGGGTCCTCCAGTGCTCGACTGGGACATGTCAATATCAGAGGTCAGCCCAGTAGACTTCCTCCTCCCCCATGGTTCATGGCAGGGGGAGCACATGGAGGCTGCTGGTGTGCCCACCCAGGGAGCTGCCCATTTGAACCCCTCCCCACTCCATGTGTGTGGGCACTCCACAGCCATCCCACTCAGTGGACATGGACACCCCCCACCCCAGCAGTGCTCATTTTGCTCCCCACACCTAGGGACTAATCTGGAGTAGGGGTGTTTTTAGACAAGCACTCCCAACCCATCACCCACCATCGTGCATGTTGCAGGGATGCATAGGGCACCAATGTGGGCCTGCAACATACATGATGGGTGGGTAAAGTGAGGAGATGCTTGTCTAAAAACACCCTAAGTCAGTTTCAGACTGAAGTGTAAGCATGTGGTGTGTGTGTGTGTGTGTGTGTGTTTGTGTGTGTATGTGTGTGTGTGTTTGTGCGTGTGTGTGTGTGTGTGTGTGTGTGTGTGTGAAGAAATAACTAAGGGAAAGCTAAGATGAATTAATTATTTTTGCCTTGTTCTTTTGCAAGGATTCTTCACCTTGGTAGGATTAGAAGAAGGTTGCCAGATGAGCAGGGGCACTGGCTTCTAGTGGATCCCCCAAATCCCCAAAGTGTGAGGGTCAGATCTCCGAGCAATTCTCATAATGCACTTTCTTCTTCCCTCTGTAGAACAGATGTATGGATCTCACCAAGGCTGGCCCTTTTTGTTGGTGTGAATGATCTTGTACTCAAAATTACTATGAAATGTTAGGCTTAATTGTGCTAATGGTGAATCTCCATTTGATTTTAGTGGGGTAAGAATCACTAGGACACTAATTTATTGCAGCCTAGGCACTCACCAATGGCTGGAATAGTAGGCATACAGACTGTGCAAGACTGAGAGCTCAGCAGTAGCTCCTTTCCCCACCTGGCTGGTGACTCCAATTCCCCCAGTGCTACTTACTGCTGGGTCCTGCCTGTCCCACTTGAAGCATCGCCCTGATCATGAGTTCTATCAGTGCTGCATCCTGTATATTGAACTTCCTCGTATTAGATTCCAAAGTGCAGTTGCATTTTGTTTCTCATGCCTTGGCAGTGCCCGGGCTGCATCTACCTAGTAATGACTTTGTTTCCCTCTATCTATGGTGCAGCAGAGATAAACATCAACTCCAATCAGAAAGTCCACATTTAAAATGATTAATAAATAAATATACAAATATTAAAAAATAAACTAACTAACTAAATAAATAAATAAATAAATAAATAAAGACTTGTTCACAAACGGCAGACAAATTACAGCAGGATATTATACTGCTCTGCAAAGTACATGTCTCCTGTACTTTAGCTAGAGCTGAAATGAGTACCCTCAAAAACAGGTATGCCTGTCAAACTTGCATTATTCGTCTGAATCCGGTAACATTGAGTACGAATCAGTACCCAATTAGTGCCCAACAGGCTACCCACGTTACCAATTTACTGTTTCTTGTCTCAGTTTTCTGCCTTCCAGTGCTATTTTTTTGACTTTCCATCCTGATTCCTGTACTGATTTCCTGTTTTACTGATTGATATCTATCAGTAAAATGATAAGTGGGTAACATAATAATGGTATTTTTTATTATTATTATTATTATTATTATTATTATTATAAATTTATAAAGCGCCAGTAACAACCTGGCGCTGTACAGAACATATAATCAGCTGCGGTCCCTACCTGTGGCTTACAATCTAAAAGACAAGGAGGGGGAGACAAGGAGAGGGGACAGCGGGAGAGACATGGGAGAAGACAAACAAACATTCAGGCGGATGCGAAGTCTCAGGTGCGTGTACTTGGCTTGGTTACAAGGTGGTCGGTAGCAGCAGTCAGCAGAGGAGGGCTGACAGTAAGAGCAAGGGGAAAGACTAGAGGGCATTGGGAAAGGCAGCATGGAAAAGGTGGGTCTTGAGGAGGGATTTGAAGGAGCGGAGGGAGGAGGCGAGGCGGACGTCGGCAGGGAGGGAGTTCCAGGCATGCGGGGCAGCGAGGGAGAAGGGACGAAGGCGGTTGGGCGAGCAGGAGAAGCGAGGGAGAGCGAGGGAGGGGACAGCGGAAGAGCGGAGAGCGCGCGCAGGAGCGCGTAGGGCGATTAGGTCCGAGAGGTAAGGGGGAGCTTGGTCATGGAGCGATTTGAACGTGAAAACCAGGAGTTTGAACAGGATACGTTCAGGAAGGGGGAGCCAGTGAAGGGAGAGGAGGAGAGGCGTCACATGGTCGAAGCGACGGGCAGAGTGAATGACCTTGGCGGCAGAGTTTTGGATCGCCACAAGGGGGGACAGGTGGGAGCGAGGGAGGCCAGCAAGGAGGAGGTTGCAGTAGTCGAGGCGAGAGATAACCATGGCATGAACAAGGATTTTGGCCGAGGAGACAGATAGAAAGGGGCGTATGCGGGCAATGTTGAGGAGAGCGAATCGGCAGGATTTGGCCACAGAGTCAATGTAAGGTTTAAAGGAGAGGTGCGTGTCAAAAATGAAGCCCAAGCTGCGGGCACGGAGAACAGGACGGATGGTGACCCCATCAATGCAGATGGTCAGGTCAGAGGGAGAGGAGGGGGATGGAGGAAAAATGAGGAGTTCAGTCTTGGCCATGTTCAGTTTGAGTTGGCGTCGGGACATCCAGGCGGAGATATCAGAGAGGCAGTCGACGAGGCGTGAGCGGACAGAGGAGGAGAGAGAGGGGGTAGAGAGATAGAGTTGGGTGTCATCAGCATAGAGATGGTATTGGAACCCGTGGGAGGCAATAATTTCACCAAGGGACCGGGTGTAGATAGAGAAGAGGAGAGGGCCAAGGACAGAACCTTGGGGAACCCCAACCGAGAGGGGAAGGGAGGGGGAGGTCGACTCGGGGAGGGAGACATTAAAGGAGCGGTCAGAGAGGTAGGAGGAGAACCAGTCAAAGACAGAGCCACGGAAGCCCAAAGAGTAAAGCGAGTCCAAGAGGAGCGAGTGGTCGACAGTGTCAAAGGCAGCAGAGAGGTCAAGGAGGACAAGAACGGAGTAGTGGCGCTTCGATTTAGCGACAAGTAGATCATTGGTGATCTTGGCCAGGGCAGTTTCAGTAGAGTGGAGGGGGCGGAAGCCGGACTGGAGAGGGTCGAGGGAGGAGTTGGCAGAGAGGAGGTTCAGGCAGCGGGAGTAGACGACACGTTCCAGGAGCTTCGAAGCAAAGGGAAGGAGGGAGACCGGCCGGTAACTAGAGGGATCGAAAGGGTCCAGGGTAGGCTTTTTGAGGATGGGGGAGACAGTGGCATGTTTGAAGGCAGAGGGGAAGGAGCCTGTGGAAAGGGAGAGATTGACAACATGCAGAAGGGGGGGAGCGACAGTGGGAGCAATAGAGGTCAGGAGGCGGGAGGGGATCGGGTCAAGGGGGCAGGTGGAGGGGTTGGATGAAGAGAGCAGAGCGGAGATTTCCTCGAGAGAGGCAGGAGGGAAGGATGTGAGGAGAGAGGGGGGAGGGGGTGGTACGGGAGCGGGAGGAGGAGGTGGGTGGGAGGCAATGTCCTGACGGATCTTGTCAATCTTTGAGGTGAAGAATGATGCAAGATCCTGAGCAGCAAGGGAAGAGGGCGGAGGAGGGCAGGGGGGTTTAAGAAGGGAGTCGAAAGTAGAGAAGAGGCGGCGAGGGTCGCAAGAGAAAGATTCGATCCTGGAGGCATAATAGTGTTGTCTAGCTAGGGAGATAGCCGAGGAGAGGGAGAATTTGTAGTGGAGGAAGTCAGGGAGGGAGCGGGATTTGCGCCAGAGGCGTTCGGCAGCCCGGGTGCAGGAGCAAAGGTAGCGGATGTTAGGGGTGAGCCAGTGGTGGGAGTTTGGGGGCTGGATGGGGCAGGAAGAGAGGGGGGCAAGAGAGTCAAGGGTCGAGGAGAGAGAGGTGTTGAGAGATGGAGATGGCAGAGTCAGGGGAGGAGGAGGAGAAAACAGAGGGAAGGAGGGGGGATAGAGAGGAGGCAAACTCCATGGGAGTAACATAATCATGGTAATGCTCAATACTTGGTTACCCAATGTGGATACCAATATGACACCCAACAGGCTACTCAGAAATGAAGTTATTACCCATGGGTAGCAAATGTGCTACCCGTTTCAGCTCTAAGGCTGCTCTCAGACACTACAGGGATGGGATGAGAACTTCCACAGTCGCTGCGACGGCTCTCTAATTTTGTGGAATAGCACCTATCAGAATACATTACTCCCTTTTTACGGTGCGCTCATGACTGGGTCCCCAAGTGTAGCCTTTACATGGCTAAATAGAACATCATCCAAATGCTCTGGCACCTAGCAAAGCAGAAGGGTCTAGTTACCTGAGTGTAAATACCCTGTGTGAACAAGTCTTTTCAGAGGTGGGGAAATGTTTCCTTCTAAGGGCCATTTTGAAAATTAGTACAAGCTCCTCAGGCCTAATAGGTGTTTGGAGGAGGAAGGTCCAGATCATAGATCTGCTCTCTGGATCCAGCCCCAGTTCTTCAGGGCACCCCTTCCTCCTTTGTCTTTCCCCCCTGAAGGTACTTCTTCAGTGTGTGGAGGAAATTGTAGGATTCATAAGGTCAGATCCAACAACTGGAAGGTGTGCTGAATATGAACAAAACAAAACATGGACTGTATTTGGCCCATGGCAAGAGGTTCCTTAGAGTTATTTTGGCCACCAGAGGAATACCTTTTTTGTAAACTCATTCAACAGGTGTATACTGAGAATGGCTAAAAGATTAGAACAAGTTTAATATAAATGTTAAAGGTAATATAGTGGGCATCCTTACATGTAACAAAAGTTGGGTATTTGAACCCCATAACACATGTTTGGCTGTTACGTGTATACACCATTATGCTCCTTAACACACATTTAGCCACCAGTTGAACCTGTTTTGAACACACAAAGTGAACACAATTTGATCTCAAGGTCACTTTAAGTATTCAGGTTAAACATGCAGCTGACGTGTCTATACGCAACCCATGGCGTGTTTGCATCCACTTCTTGTTCCAAGGTCAGAGAATACAGTGTTTTGGGGATGGGACTTGACTGTGCCAGTCTACTTCCTGTCCAGTTCTGTGCCACTATCTGGTGTGCACTTCCTGTCCATAAATTCAGCAAGCTATAGCTAGCATTCCTTCTGTGAACTCAGGGCCGGCCTTACCATGGGGCGGCTAGGGGCGGCCACCCAGGGTCCCATGTTTTTTTTGGGGGGGCGGGTGGGTTGGGGTTTAATTTAAAAAAAAAATTGGGTCAGGCGGGGGGCAGCAGGAGTGAGGGAGAGACAGAGGGCCCACCTCTCCCACACTCCGTGCCCCACCCCCAGCTGCCTGTCACACTCTCGGGCCTCAGCCAGGGGAAATGAGAGAGAGGCATTTCCCCTGGCTGAGAGACACTGACAGGTGGGGGGGGGGACCCACGGAGTGAGGGAGAGGTGGGGCCTCTGTTTCTCCCCTCATGTCTGCCAGATGTGAGGGAGAAGCAGGTAGAGGCCACGCCTCTCCCTCACACCGCTGGCCCCCTCTGCTGCCTGACTGTTTTGGCATGGGGAAATGAGGGAGAGGCGGGGCCTCTGCCTCTCTCTCCCTCATTTCCCCTGGCCAAGACTGTCTGTGACAGGCAGCGGAGGGGAGGGGCAGCAGAAATTCTGGTGCCCGCCCCGCCTGAAGCTCCGAGCCCGGCGCGGGGCCCAGGCTGGAGGTGGCGGTAGCAGCGACAATGGCAACAGCAGCGGATCAGGTAAGTGATCAGATTCAGAATCCAAATGGCCGCTCAGGCTTGGGGATGGGCGGTGGGTAGTGCCCCTCCACCCATCCTCGAGCCCAGGCCTGGGTAATGCACCTCCCCCAGGCCAGGTAGCACCCGCTGACCCGGGGAGTGCCCCTTCACCACCCTGGACCCCGCTTAGGCTAAGGCTGGCCCTGTGTGAACTTTCAAAACTGACAGCCAGAGCCAAACACAGACCCAGACTCGCGCTGTGCTTGGAGGCAGGAGAAAATGCGTAAAAAAATAACACAAGGAACCAGCGAGACCCTTGCTTTTATCCAACTATGAGATGATAGTACCATGCAAGAGGCCCTGAAGTCCTCATACCGAAATGAGGCAATCTATAAGCAAATTGTGGATGGCATGAGGAAGCAGGGTTTCCACAGGGACATACAGCAGTGCTGCCTGTGGGCCAAAGATTTGTGTGTTGTGGCTATTGCATGGGGCACCCACCAGAGCAACTCCCTTTCTCCCTTGGTTTGCACTTTCCAGGTTCATCCTTTCCCTTGAGCTTGCATGTTCAATAAAGTTTGTTTTATGTTCTCTGTTCAACTGTTCTTTTTGTTTGGAGCTCTTGGAAGCAGCTGGGTGGGGGGAGGGGTTGAGCCCTCATCCATTGATCTCTCTTGGAAACAGCTGCTGGTAGTGTTGCAGTTTGGAGCCTGCATTCCACTGGTTTACCTTTGGGGGTGTTGGGTGGGTGTTGCTGTGGAGTAGTGCTTGCTTGGGCTCCATGTGTCAACCCAAAGGCAAGAACTATCTTTCTTCAGCTCTTGGGTGGGGTACTGGGAATACATGCACTCCCAAAGCTGATCAGGTCCCAGGCTGGAGAAGATGAAAGTCGCACACACCCAATGCATCTCCCACCCAAACCATTGTGTTTTCTAGAAATAAATGGAGACATTCATTCAAACATTTAAAATGCTTTATTGAAAATTCAATGAAAGAATAATTGGAATGCTTTTAAAGACTTTGGAGGAACTATGTTATGATGCAAGCTGTCTGATCCTCTACATAGAATTGATGAGGCATTGCATGGAGGCGTTTGTTAAGAGTCTTGCACATTCTGCAAGCCTCTTTCTGTTCATTTCTCTCATTGGCATCAGGGAACTGAGGGATGGGGTCATTGTAGACTAGTGGTGGTGGGCTTCGTAGGCAGGATCCCTTGGTTTTTGGCAACAACATGGAATGGTGCAGCACAATAACTGCTTCAAACTCTATTATAATCTCATAACGTTTGAAAAGGAAACAACAACCCCAAAATTGTGTGGCCAACTAGCCTTTCACTCAAATGCAAGAATGCCCATAGGGAGGCCCTTCCTCAAATGACGTTGACAACTGAGTACGTGCAGGGTGTCACAATATGTCAGAGAGACGAACCTCCATGTCAAATGAAATGGCAGCGCAATGCAGACTAGGATTGTATCCAGGAGACTCTCATAGGCTGCATTAAGTGTATTAGAAATGGGTGGATGATAGGACCCAGATTAGCCCCAAGAAGGGATGTATGAACATCGCAAACGGAGGGCAAATCAAGGATTTTACGTCAAGGTCAGAACAAACACAGATATGACCCCACATTGTTGTCATGTGTAAAAATGTCCAGTGTGTCACCTCCAGCACATGAAAATGTTCATGCACGTACATTCAATAGAAAAATAGATATAACACTGTATATTTGTATTTTAATTCCTCAGAAAAAAACAAACAAATCAAAAACCTGTTATGATTTTTGTTTCCTGAGTTGTATTTGGTTTAGTGTAAGAGTGGTTTCTGAGAGGCATCTCAGGGTCCTGATCACTGTGATTTTCATATGAAAAGTTTTCATTTATGCCTTAATGAGGGCATTGGGACTATTTGGGCTCATCATGGCAGGATAACAGATTATAAAGGAGATGATTTTCAAACATGTTGTCTAACATGCTAAAACATTCATGCACATGGGTTACTGTATATTGAAACATGTTGTTGAGGCAAATCATAAATCCAGAAGCTAACCAGCAAACATTTAAATATATGGTAGCCTATGTACTCAAACATTTTAACATGCGATAAAACCCCCATTGCCATATGTTAACCTATTTTGTACATGGGTCATTTGAAGCAGAAGGTAAAATTTGACATGCCTAATAGTAGGGATGGGACTCCGGGGCAAATTTCGGATTCATTTTTTTGGCATTTGCTTCTTCGAGAATTTTGGTTCTCAATTTGATTTTGGGTTTGTATTGTTTTTCATTGACACCCCCCTCTTTTTTGCATTAAACCCGGGGGGGTGGCGGGTGGGATCAATGCAAAAAAAAACCAAATCACCCAAAGCCAAATTGGGAACTGAAATTTAAGGAGAACTGAATCAGCCATTTTCGGGTCAATTTGGTTCTATCTTGAATCTAAATTCCCATCCTTACTGACTAGTATCAAATCCAGACTAATATTAAATACATAGAATTTGGTCTGGAAGACAGTCCTAATAAGTAATATGGGCTCGGCTAAGTTTTTCCATTACCAGTAAAAAAAATCTGAGGATCAAATGAATCCCTCAGCACTCATGCACTCCTAGTTCTGCCAGTCTTGACACCCATGTAATCTTCCCTTCAAATTTCCATTGCAGATACACAAGAAAGAAAGGCCAGATCTTTCAATTTTATATCCGTAGTACTTGTAAGAATATAAAGCAGTATTCCCTCTTCCCCACCTCCAAATTTATTGAGGGATCAGGTCTGTTGCATAAGATGATAAAATTCTTGCATAGCCACATGCCAGTCTACAACTGGCCTTTCAGTGTTGAACAACGTATGATTTCAGACTTTTGGGTGGTGTGGGGTATTTTACTTAATATAAAGCATGTCAGCCCCTGGCTTTAATGTTGCCATGCCATGTAACACAAAATGGCCCTACCTTTCTTAAAAATTGCATAGGTAATTCCCTTATAGCTATAGTCTCCTGTGTCATAAGCTTAGATGGTGAAATAAAAGAGAAAATGCTTTTGACTCATTTTAATATCTAGTACTGAATTTTTTTTAAATGACTTAATCAGTGATGGACATTATCCATACTCTGCCAGGTACTTAATAATATGAAACTTTATTTTACTCTGAAATTTATGATGTAAGCAGCTGCTGGGTAGACATTAGATGTAAAGGTAACCAGTTCAGGTCAGACTCTCTATATGCAAGAGTGAAACCTTTTCATTTTTGCATTTGATGTTAGAGCTTGTTGGATGTTAAAGTCAGAGGTAGCTAAACAGCTGTTCATTAGTCTCTACAGAGGACAGTGTATTATTTATTCCAACAAGTGTATGAATTATATAAGGAATGAAATGACACACAATTCCCATTTATGCATCACCTTTGCTGTTCCTGATGCTTTTTAAGGACAAAAGATGAAAGTGAAAAATGCTCAATATATTATTTTGAACTCAAACTGCACACTTTTGGTTAAACCAAGTGACATGTTGCTGTCTGCAAGCACACATCAGACAGGATGAATGTCTAGCCTGTCATACATGATGAAGGCAATATCCAGGTAGAACAGTATCACCTAGATGCTGAAGTTAGATCCTTAAAGCATGGAACATTCCATGCTCTTTGGAGCTACATAGAGCACAGTTTCCTGTTTTAAAAGCACACAGGGAGAGAGCTCTCCCTGGCTTGGTCCCCTCCTTGTTCTTTGCTGGTGAAGTGTGAGCTCCCCCTCCTGTTTCAATCTGCTCTAACCACTGGTGCTATTTGATAGGCACTGATCTGAATCCAAATTGAGCCCTATGTTTTTGCCAAACTCTCAGAATTACAACTTCTATGTGTACATGATGAGCAAGAAAACCCCTTTCCTTCCCCTGAAGCTCTTCTCCTTGTAAAGTCTTAATTGGTTAGAAAGGGCCTGATTGTGAGCCTCCTTATACAGACCTACCAGAGTAAAACTAGAGTTAAGTGGGATCAGAGTCATAGGCATGTCCCCTAAAGTGTGGCTGTTGTTTTAGTGTACGTTCTTACTATAGGTTTGCCACATATTTACCCTGTAATGTGTTGTATGCATATTACTTTCATATTAACAGCACTTAAAAAGGATATATTGAACCACCCTTTGGTAGAATGAAAATGTTTTCTTTCCTGAATGCAGTCTGGTCCAAACATAGCATATTGCACTGTGTACTATATACAACACATTTGAGACTTCTGGTTAACTGAATAAGCCAACAAAAATATGAAATAAAGAGTTGCCCTGATGATTGTCTGTCTTCCATAAATTTAATCTCTCTGTGCATCTGCGCTTTTTGTTCATTTGGATATCGGCACACACATTTGTATCCATTTAGATGCTTGTAGATTTGAGTGGGATTTCAATTATCATTTAGGCCCTTCCTGTCATTGTTCCCAAATGTCTGGCTATCAGATGTTGAGGTTTGGTTTGGTAGCAGCCAGAGTCACAGTGGGTGTTTTCAGCCAAGATGCTACCCTGCATGGCCACCCAGGAGTCACAGATCCACCCACCTGTCTGAAGGTGGAGCTGCCAGATGTGTGCTCCCATGAGTCACAGAACAAACACTCATGGCCATGCATGGAGCACTGCCGGGAAATCCGGAGTGCTCCATGTGGGGCAGGACCTGCATGTATGAACAGTGGAAACCAGCCACGTCAGCAGACAGGCTGGTTCACCACTCATAAGCACTGTGGGCGGGAAAAGCGACTTTGGCAAGTCACAAGGACTGGCCGGAAGTACTGGAGAACCCAGGTTCCCCGGCGCTCATGTCTGGAACATGTCACTTGCAAAGGCTAGTCTTGGCATGCTTCCCCTTCATCCGTGGAAGGGGGAATGCGTGGCCTGGGCAGCCACACTGGGAGCTGCCTATTAGAATTGCTCCCCATGCACTCTACCCATGTGGGTGGCAGTGGCTGTGCCACTCAGCAACCATAAATTCCCCCCTATTGCCTTGCTCGTTTGAAAACACCAAATGTCAAATTCAGATCTGGGTAAAATTCAGTTGCATTTGTCTTGTGTCTTTTGCCCTTGGGAAAGGAAGGTAGCTTACTGGCTACATCAGTACTCTCTTACATCACCAGAACTATGGCGTTTCCTGCTTGGATCTACATGGCAGCCTGTAGATATTGCTAGGGTCAAAATTTGTAGTCATATGAACCAAAGATATAACTTTTATCCTCTGTTACCAATTGTATATAAACCTATTTAAATGTGAGCAAGCCTTCCTGTCCCTCACTAATTCTGTGTATTAGATTGGAAAGTTGTCAAAATTATGCACCCAGCAGTGGGTAGATGTTTTATTTGCAGTTAACCATGGAGGTTTCATCTAAATGATGAGCTCAAGGGATGAAATAGTAAAGATCAGTCTGTTGTTTTGCTGGAAAATAGGAGAGCGATAAAACTATCTACAAGCAAATAATTTGTCAGCCTCTCTCCATAGTGCTTCTGTCCGAGTCCTGTTTCCTTTTGTAAATATTTTCATTTAGAGAAAAAACAAAAGGTTGGATTGCTAAGTGATAATTCTAGAAGGAAGATTGCAAATATAATTTTACTTTCTTCTTTAAGCATCTCACCCCCCCCCCATTTTTAATGGTATCTAGAAACTTCAATTGCATTGTTTATTTTTTAAAATCAAAATGTTATTGCATCTGTAGCATTTTTGCATTTTATGAATATTTTACTGCATGATGAAAAAGAACGATCATGCAAGCTTTAAAATGCATAATATTTCATGTAAATATTTTACAAGGTAACCTACTGAGATGCATCTTATTTTGCTGGGTGTCCTGGTGGGCATCAGAGAAGGGGCATGTGAATTATATACTTATGCCACCCAGTGACTTAAATTTCATAAAACGCGGGGATGGGGTTGCTTTGTGAATAAAACACAAAGAACATGATCCAGCTCACATTTAAGTGAATGCCTAAACTCCCATTGACTTGTATGGAGCTGGATCATTCCATCTTGGACTTCATGGTTCTGGTTGAAGCTTCGGGGTTCCACTTTCCCTTCTAAGTGAAACTAACTGAAGAGTCTGGCAGCCCAATCATAAACCCCACACGTGATGTATGCAATGAGTATGCAATTGTTTTTGTGTGCTTTGCACACATTCACAATGTATGGTGTGTAGTACATTGCACATGCAGTGCACACACAAGTTTAGGAGTGGACCATTAGCCATTTACTCAAGAAAAATAGTGATACTTTCCTCCTTCCTTTTAGATTTCCATTGGCTCAGGATAAAGGCTCATTATAAGACCATCAAATATAATAAAACCCAGAATGGGTACCAAGTGTAAAAGGTGGTTCAAGCTCTCACTGATGTCAGTGGCAAAGTTGCAGTTAATTTCATTAGCTAAGATCTGGTTCAAATTAACTTCCAGTCATGCAGTTGGCTACAATAAAACTTTACAGGGTTGAAGGTGTAGAGGTATTCTCTTGCAGTCAGTTGCAGTTCTGGGACCTTTAAACGGAAACTGATCTAGAGTTTATTTCTCTGATATTATATACAGCCCTATGAGCCAGGATCCTCTCAGGCTTTATTGTCTGTACTGTAGCTGTAAAATGCCTGACTTTGCATTCCTTGAACATCCAACTGCCTCGTTGGAAAATATGGCTTTGAAAGGAATACCAGATCATGTGCCCAAATGATTAAAAATGAAATTCAGTGCTTCCAGGTCCCCAAATATTAAGTGTAAAAAATTAACATTTTAAAAAAGATAATATTCCTATTCTAAAGTACCCACGGCAGAGTCAATGCTTTGTAATGGAAATTTTCAATCCCCTGTGACACGGTAACTGCAGCACAGTAACTCTTTAAAACAATCTCAGTCATATTGTTGCTGATAAAATAAACCCCAGCACTGTTATATATGTCTGGTTAAAGCTCAAGATTGTGCAGACTTACTCATAGCTTGTAAATTATATACTTGTGGGCTCAGTGTTGATGGCTACATGTAAATAAATTAGAGGCAAAGGAAAGAAATAGAAAAAGACAGTGTTTACTTTTTCTCCCGACCTAGAAGTCTTTGGAAGTATGCCAATCTTACTTTACTACTAGAGGAATCAATGAGGTTAAATCTAATAAGTTTGATTCAAGACTGTCTGACTCTCTGAATGTTAAGACACCAACAGTAATTGATCGAGATATTCCAGTTTTGAAATAGCAAAAATTTCAAGATCAACCCCTTAGTGCATTTTCTTTCTACACCTGTGTTCTTATGTGTACATTTTTTTCTTTGTTTCATATTTTGCACGCACATCTTGAGGAGTTAGGTGTCTAACTATTGTATGATTTTTTTGTAGTGATGTTGCTAATGAGTCTATATAATTCCAGTTGCACATAAATAAGGATCTAGTTGCTTTGGTGTGCAAATATAATTTATACTCACAATTTGTTTAATATGCAAAATTTTAGATATAAAATATGCACCATTCTTCTTGGAGAACACTTGAGACCACATCAAAATGATTCCAAAGAGAGAGGTTTATCTGTTTTTATTTCTGTTTTTAAATGGCACACTCTCTTATACTGATTGTATGATATAGCTTACAGACAAGTACGTTTGACTTAAATCCTGCTCCATTGAAGTAAATGGAAAATGGTGCCAAGATCAGGAAACTGAAGAGACTTATAAGACATAGACTGATTATATAGACACTTTTCATCATAGTATAGTACTTTTTTATTACTTTGTTTAGCTTGGTAGCATAAAACTACCTTCCTTAGAGTAATAAGTAAGTAAAGACTGACATTTCTAGTACCGTCAAAGAAACAGTCAGAAATATTCCTGTGTTAAAAATAGTAAGCAAAACCTTTTGGAATAATAACAAAATATCTGCAGTATTTATGACATTCAGATGTCCTTTCTGTAGGTTACAGAACAAATGAAATCATAAGTTGCCTCTTCTGATTTTGACTGTAACAAAAGCAACTGTTTCAGAAATATAGTAGTGTTTCAGCAATCAAAGAGGCTGCTTTCTTGCCATAATTTTAGCATCATCTCAGCATGAGGTGGCAGAAAGGTTCTCTTTCTTTAGTATACCACTAATCCTGTATTGTCTTTATTATCTTTATTTTCTGATGCTTGCCTATGCTGATCATTCTCGAATGACAAAGATTAAAGAAGGAAAATCTATAAGGTTGCAAGTCTTCCAATGTTGATAAATTATATTAATATTGTGCTGCCATTTAAGAATGCATAGCTTTCTGTCAATATAAGGGATGTATGACTGGTCTGCAGTTTGTGCATGTGCGTATAGTGCTTGTGTCATTTAAAAAGAAACACTTAAAGTTATTTTTCAGATAATTTCCAATCTGTAGAATATATTTTTTTAAACTGGGGATATATAAGGCAATATCTTTTTTTTAGATAGTCTTTCTACTTGTGAAGTTACAGAGATATCTGCTGAATCTTTTGCACCTGTAAAATGAATTAGATGAAAATAAGAGAGCTTCATTCACACTGACCCTTGTAGCACACAGTAAAGTGCTGTAAACTGATTTCTCTGGGCATAGGGTATGTACATACATACTGTATTGCTGGCAGTGCAAAGAAATATGGAAGCTGGGTCTTCCTTGGAAATATGGCCTTAGTTATTTAGGTATGTACATTTATCATTCTGGAATAAAATATGGCTTAAAAACATCAATATTTCTTCTTGAAGGAAAAATGTATAGAAAAGATTGTGGACCTAATTTTGTAACCCTTACGTCGGCAAGCTCTTACTTAGATGTGTATTCCCATTAAAGTCAGTCGGACTACTCCCAAAATATCTCCTTCAAATGATTTTGCTATTATGGTTAACAATAAGTGAGAGCTCACCAACAAGGGCAAGAGCTGAAAAAATTGGACCCTTTGTGTTCTCAGGTGCTTCCATTGTTCCAAGTTAGCAAGTGATTAACTTCATCAGGAGATCTGATTGCTTTTTGTGTTTGGAGAAAAAGAAATCATATAAAATGAACAAAATATCTTATTTTGAATTTGACTAATGGACAAGGCTAGAACACATGCTTTTTTTTTGGTTTTTCCCAGGGATTTGTTGCTAGGCATATTTGCTGTACATGTGCTGTATTGTATGCATGCCAAAATTTATTTATTATTTTTATTTATTTTTAAAATAACTTACCCCACCCATCCGGCCGCAGGCAGCTCTGGGTGACTTACAAACAACAACAATAATAAAAACACTTAAGAGAATCAAAAAAAGGAGGAATTAACCCTAACCACCTCCACCCTACCCCATTTCCCCCACCCTCCCCATCAAAAGCCAAAATATAACTGCGTATAACTCCCCATCAAAATATACTGGGTGGGTGAAATTCTGGCTCTGTTGATGTCAGAGAGGATTTTGTCAATGACTTAAATTAAGAGAGGATGGCATGTCATCATTTCATAACGTCCTATTGCCAACTCCAGTCATTCAGAAATCATGAGTGAAATGCCAGAAGTTAGTCTAGTTCATTGGCTAAAAAAACCCATGCGATTAAATAAATAAATAAATAAATAAATGTTGGGTACTTATTCTTTGCTTTCTAGCCTTTAAGCCTTTAAGGAATACCCCTTCAATCACTTTTCTGCAAGGGGGGGAGGTTGGACACATACTTTGTATTTGTATATATATGTTGTAGAATAACAGTATAGTGTAGAGTAGCCAAGAGGCTTTAAGAAAAAACAAAACAAAACAAAAACAAAACACCAACTACTGCTGAGGCTAAAATCCTGTGATTTGGTAACACAAGGTATAGGCTACGGTGGACAAAGCTCCCAAGCCCTAGAGTCACCTACTTAAATTTTCATATTGTTCATAAATTTTCACCTTCAAGACACTTTACATTGATATATATGTAGTTTCCAAATGTTAATAAGTAAACTAAATATTTGACAAGCATATAAGTTATAATACAGCAGTATTTTTTAAAAAAATAACTATATAAAAACATTTAATATAATTGTTTAAAGAACTTTTAGCTTGAGTCCATTTTTAGCGGACTCAGGCCCTACATTCTCATTGCTTACCCAATGTCTGACAGCTGTGGGGGACTGGATGAGGGCAAAATGCCTGAAGTTGAAGACGTAGGTGGGGAAGGCTAAGGGAGTGGAGGCTCCCATAAGTTGATGGGTGCACTCTGTCTTGGTTCTGTCTTGGTGCATTTACCAAATTACATCTGGTGTGACGGTTACAACCTTATGTCTCAGACTGCGACCTTGCCACCATCATCCATGTCTTCATCACCTCGACACTTGATTACTAGGGGTGCGACTACCGGATGATCCGGTATCCGATGCTGCCGGTTTTTGGGTGTACCGGCAGTATTGGATTACCCCGGTAATTGGGGGAATTTACCGGATTCCCCCTGTGCCGGATTTTTTTACATTGCGGCCATTCAAATGAATGGCCGCAATGTAAAAAAACAAACAGAAAAAAGCAAACACTTTCCCTCCCCCATCCATGCTGTGCAGGTGGAAGGGGGGACACCCCCCACCCACCCTGCCCAGCCTGGATTTAAAAAAATGTTTTTTTCCCTAAGTCCCTGGGCTCCAGGCCGCCGCTGGCGACCCAGAGCCCGCACCCGCAGCACAGCAGGTAAGTGTACCAGTACAGTTGATCCCTGGGGTGGGGGGTGGTTTAACACCCCACCCCACCCCACCCCAGGATCACCCTACATCGCCCACGCAGGGATCACCCTACCTTGCCTTCAGCTCCGGGTGGCGGCAGCGGTGGCAGCAGCGGTCCGGTGGACGGCTTCAGTTCTGCTGTGGCTTGCTGCTTCAGCACGCTAGTGATGCATACTAGACCTTCTGGGGAACTTCTGGGTTCCCCGGAAGGTCTAGAGCGTCACTAGCATGCTGAAGCCAGCAGCGACAGCAGAGCTAAAGCCGGCCGCCAGACCGCCGCTGCCGCCTAGAGCTGAAGGCAAGGTAGGGTGATCCCTGGGTGGGCGAGGTAGGGTGATCCCTGGGGTGGGGTGTGTGTTAAACCACCTCCCACCCCAGGGATCAATGGTACCGGTACACTTACCTGCTGTGCTGCTGGTGCGGGCTCTGGGTCACCAGCAGCAGCCCAGAGCCCAGGGACTTAGGGAAAAGATTTTTTTTTAAAAATCCAGGATGGGCAGGGTGGGTGGGGGGTGTCACCCCTTCCACCCGCACAGTCTGGGAGGGGGAAGGGGGAGGTTGTTTTTTTTTTCTCCATTGATTTCAATGGGAACAGTTCCCCAATGAAATCAATGGGAAAAAACCAGTACCGGTATACCGGAATTAATCCAGTCTGCCGGTATTTTGAAATCCGGAAACCGGTAAATCCGGTACCCGGTATTTGCCCAGATGTCCCACCACTATTGATTACTGTAAGGCACTCTACGTGGGGCTACCCAAGGTGACAGTCTGGAGGCTGCAGCTGGTGCAGAATGTGGCAGCCCATCTCCTAATGGGTATGGGCCGCCGAGAGCACATAACACCAGTGCTCCGTTCTCTGCACTGGTTGCTGGTTGCCTACTGGCCCCAATTCAAGGTGTTGGTGTTGACCTTTAAAGTCCTACATGGTCTGGGCCCCACCTACCTGTGGGACTGCCTCACTCCCCAGGTTCTGGAACGACCATTGGAGTCGGCTGGGGGCACCCTTTTGGAGGTCCCCCATGTTCGGTGGGGGGGCCATGCTAGAGAAGGCATTCTTGGTTGCTGCACCTTGGTTGTGGAATTCCCTCCCAGCAGAGGTTCACTTGACCCAGGGCCTTCCCTCCTTCAGACGTCAGTGTAAGACTTGTCTGTTCCACCAGGTGTTTGGTGAAAGAGACGCGTAGGGGGAGGGATGGGATAGGGTTGGGAGGGGGAATTGATGGTTTTATTGTTTGTTTTGAGTTATATGTATATTTTATGCTTTTATATTGTATGCTGCCCCAAGCTTCCTTTGGCAGGAGGGGGCAGGATAATAATTTTTTTTATAATAATAATAATTTTGAAAATGGAATACTACATTTGAAGAGCCGATGAGTTTGAGTTACATAAATGAAAGGCAGTAACGTGAAGAAGACTGAGGAGCTCAAAATATTTTTTTATTATTTTTCAAATTTATACACCACCCTTCCCACAAGGGCTCAGGACGGATTACAATAATAAGACAATAATAAAAATTAGTACAATAAAACACTCACTCCCTCCCCTCAAAATTCCCACCCTCCCTACTGCCCTACCCAATAACCCAACCAGCCCTCATCCCTGCCCGCCAAATGCTCTTCTAATTAAAAAAGTTTTATACCGTCTCTGAAAGATGCTCAGGCATGGGCTCAAGTGAACCTCCTGAGGAAGGGAGTTCCCTAGCATCAGGGCAGCAACTGAGAACACCCTTCTTCTGCACACCCCTGTTCTAGGGACAAGGGAAACAGATGTAACCTGAAAGAGGGTGTTCCTGGCCAACAGTAGGGGCTGTGATGGAACATGGTAGGACAAGCTGTCTGTTAGATATAGGGGACCCAAACCTTTTAGGGCTTTTAAAGGTCAAAACCAGCACCTTGAATTGTGCCCAAAACACTATAGGAAGCCAGTGCAGACTTTGGAGCACAAGTGTAATGTGCTCCTGGCAACACATCCCCGAAAGGAGCTGAGCTGCTGCATTCTCCACTGGTTGCAGCCTCCAAACAGTCATCACGGGTAGTCCCACACAGAGTGCATTGCAGTAATCTAGCCTTGAGGTGATGAAAGAATGGATGGCAATGGCCAGATACGAGTCTGAAGGAAACAGCCACAGCCTTTTCACCAGATGCAGTTGGTGAAAATTGCTTCTACCCAATGTCACAACCTGACAATCCAGGCACAGCGAGGGGTCCAGAAGCACTTCAAGGCTATGAACCCGATCGACCAGAGGGGGCTGGACGCCATCAACGACAGCTGTAAAAGTAATAGGGCTGGCCAACCATCATCCCTTCAGTCTTGTTAGGATTCAGTTTCAATTGACTCATCCTCATCCAGTCCCCAACAGATCCAGGTATCAGGTAAGCACCGAGTCTGAAGAACCTGGGTCGGAAGAAAAATAGAGGTAGAGCTGAGTATGAGCAGCATATTGATGACACTTCACCCCAAACCTCTGAGTGACCTTGTCAGATACACATTGAACAAGAGTGGAGACAGAATAGAACCCTGCGAGACACCAGAGGGGAGGCCCCAAAGGGACAACGAGCACCTGCACATCACTACCCACTGAGACCATCCTGACAGGGAAGAACAGAACCACTCAAGAGCGGTCCCACACACCCTGCCAGGTCCCACAGTCATGTCAACAACACCTCATGTTCAACTGTATCAGAGGCCATTGAAAGATCAAAGAAAATGAAGAAAGTAGAATTCCCCTTGTCCATCTCAAGACACAGATCATGGATCAAAGCCACAAGCACAGCCTCCATGCCATACCCTGGATGAAAATCTGACTGAAACAGGTCCAGGAATCTGATAGCATCATGATGATCCTGGACCTGATGAGCAACCACCCGTTCAATAACCTTCCCTAAAAAGGGAAGGTTAGAGACAGGCCAATAGGTGGGGTATCAGTTTCCAAAGATGGTTTCTTAAGCAGGGGCTAGACCACTACAGTTTTAAGGCTGTGTGACACCCTCGAGTATGGTGGGCCACTCACTCCAGTACAGTGTTGCAATTTTTCCCAAAGAGGCTGCAAGTCCAGCTGGAACTGAAGCCACTCTTCATTGTTTTCTCTTTTGCAAATGCAGAATTCAGGATGTCATGGGGAAGATGCTGACTGGCTGCAGTTTAAGGGCTTCCCAGACCACTGCAGCATGGCTTCCCTTGATCCCAAGGAGGGAGCTCTGGTCATGCTCTCCCTGCTCCCATGAGGTTCTGGTGGCAGTGGCAATGGGAATGGTGGCTCCTGAGCTAGGTGAATGGATACACCTCTAGACACCCACTTGTAGCATGAGCTACAATATGGGTGCCCAACAGGGATGGGACTCTTGGTATTCCAGAGAACCGAAAGTACCCAATAATGGGTCTATCAAATCAATCGGATATCTCCGGGGTTTTTTCGGGTTTTTGTTTTTTTTGCATTGGTTTTTTTATTGGAATTTTAACATTGTGGTTTTCCCCATTGAAGTCAATGGGGGAAACCGCAATATTAAAAATCTGATGCCGAGAGAACCGAGAATCGAGAGAAGAACCAAGAATCGGTATAACTGAGATTTTGCCCAAAGTCCCACCCTTAGTGCCTGACGACCGCATGTGACTCCCAGCTGCTATTTGCCCACTTTTGGCATAGGTCATTGTTTGAAAAATCTTTTTTCAAGTATTTAAAAAACTGACTCTCATATACGTGTCCTCTTGTGAGGTTAAATGATAGAAATTTCAGTAAAGGGGAAAATTGTCTGTAGACCCAGTCTTTCTGCCAATGACATCAATTTCAAAACGTCTACTGACATACGTGTGGTTTCACATGTTATATCAATCCCACAATGAACCGTGTTTGCATGCTGAATCAACATGCAAGCACATGTGTGGCTGCGTGCCAAACCGAGAGTGGAAGGGGGTGCTGTAAAGAGGATCTACTACCTGCTGCTGTACACTCTCCTGAAGCTTCTGTGAGAGGGCTGGGGAGGGGCTTCTGGCTGCTGGTATAAGTACTGATCTCCACGAGCAGCAGCCCCTCCTGGTCTTCCAGCATCATGCCTGGGCTCTTCCTGGCCAGGGCTGCTGGCACAGAAAGGGAAGCACTGACAGCAGCAGCCCCAGCCAGATGAACCAAAGGTTCCTGGTATCAGGGCCCTGGGGGGAATCTCACATGTCTGGCCGTACATTTGAGAACTCCTACTGTGAGAGTTTGCATGTGGTGTTCTCCACACCTTTGCTGTATGCATGAATAACACATGGAACTATTCAGGGGGGCATGAAATAGAATCCCCAGTACATCTTAATAGCCTAGTTTTAATAGCCAAATTGGGTTCTAGAGAGACATGTAAAGCTAGAGGTAGGAATCCTCCTTCTCAGGCAAGAATAACATGCAGTCAAAATTGTTCTGTGGAGACCACAGCAGCAAATGGATAGTTTAGCCTATGTAGGAGATGTGTACCTATATTGCATATAAGTGCAATATATGCACCTATTGTCTGGATGAAGTCTTGGAAGGAATCACAGAGTACTGACTACAGTTCCACCACTCCAGCAGGCTTGTAGGGCCTATATGAAAATCTTCTACCTCAGGCCCATCCATGTCGCTCATCCTCCACCCACCTTCTATGAAAGGTCCTCTGGAAATGTGCATTCCGTCCTGCACACGGGGTATTATGTGCTCCCTGTGTATTCCATTCTGTTCCTGACACCCCTGTTGAGTATTGCAGGGACTGCTTTGCAGTATAGACACAAACAGGCTCTCCCCCTGTATACCTAATCAAAAAGTCATATTTGGGAAAAATTCCTAACAAGTGTACCTAAAGATGAGAGAGCCACCTGGGAGTCATTGCACAGTAAGCAGACATCCAAATTGTAAGCTTCTCAGGGCAGGAACATGTCTCTTATCATGACTGTTCAGCACCAGGCACATTGCTGACATTATGTAAAATAATAGATAATATCATCTTGTAATCAACCGTTTTTATAGATGGCACATGTTGTTAATGGCACAATAAACAAGGCAGCACTTCTTTTTGAGCCCTCATGAACTGAGTCTCTCCTAAACGTAACAGAAGCTAGTAGGCCAAAATCTTGCAAGAAGAGCAAAACAACCCAAGTGGAGCAGCGTACGTTTGTAGTATATACACACCTATTGTCTGGATTAAGACTCGGAAGGAAACGCAGAGTATTGACAATGACTACATACCCACTACTCCAGCAGGCTTCTAGGGCCTATATGACAGAGAACCACAGCAGCACATGGGTAAGAGTGTAGACAGAACGGGATGCTTATTCCAAGAGTGTAGTTAGAATAGGGAGAGGCAGTGCAGCTGTAGCAGAGCCCAGAAGCCAGGGTGGGGGGTGCTTTCTGGCTCAGCAGTGTCTCCTGCCACTGAAATGGGAGGAGATGGGGGAACATTCCATCTTCTGCATTAGGGCCCATCCCAACCTAGCTATGTCCCTGGCTCATTCTCCAGCCCTTCTGTTATGTAGAGCTGAATAATCATTGGAAAAACACCTTCACCCTGGTGAACTGGGAGAATACAGTGGGTGGCAGTGAACAGACACTGGGTGTTTTTAAACGAGACTCATCCATGCATGGCCCCCCCACCATTCACGCGTCCAACTGCTCATGTGACGGTGTGTGGGGAGATGCGTTCCCATGATCCACACAGCAGCCACTCATGGCCATGCACGGAGAGCTCCTGAACAAGCTGGAGTGCCCTGTGCAGGCCAGGGTGGGCAGAGTCACTCATCTGAAGCACTCCCCATGACGTTGCATGTGTGGGCACCTTGCAACTGCACCAGTCAGTGGCCACGGACCATCCCTCCCACAGCACTTGTTTAAGAACACCCAGTGTAGGGCACCACTTCGTATGAATTGATTGGCCTTCATACTTGTGATTATGTGGCTGATCAGGGGAGGGGGGCCAGAGAAGTGGTTGCAGACATTTCTCTAGGCCCCGCCCTCCCCTAACCAGCTGTTTGTCGGAAAGGGGTTCCTAAGCAGCTCCTCTGGGCTCCTCCCCATCAACTGTCAGTCAGGTGGATGGGGGAGAGGGGACCCTGCATTCTGATCAGCTGTTTGTCAGGTTGGGGAGAGGGTTGTGCATGCAACTCCTCTGGGCTCCCCATCTCCCCAGAAGCCCAGGGACTCTGGACTCACGCCCTAACTAGGACATGGCAGCGAGTGACAGGCACTAAGGCCTATCACTCGCAGCTCACAGGGTTGCCCCGAGCGATTTCTCTGAGGATGCTTTGCGTAACAAGTAGAACATCTGGCAGCCCCTGGACCACTGCATCCCATGGTTTGTTTGCCCTGGGCAGGCATCTTGTGTGGCTGCACCCATTGTCTTCTCTTGTTGCATGTATGCATGTTATCCGTTATAATAGTTGTAACTGATATTCCGTACAACACATGATAGATGTGTTATGAGTTTAGTTTTCTTTTGAACTCTGTATTTCCAGGCTTTTGTTAAGTCAAGTAATTTCTCAGAGATTAGTTTAACAAAGATTTCTAGGCAGCATATTATGGTATTTGAATCTACAGTAGGTAGACATATTATCCCCTGGATATGAATATTTAGCTTTACAAGCAAACATTAAGTAAAATACGCTGCTATTTTCTGTAAAGAACTATTGTCAAATGGTTAGAATACATATAAATTTTGGCATAAAAATTGTACTTGATTAGAGGGTATTCCAACAAAGTGCAGAGTCGATTGAAACAACTTTCTTCTTGAAAATGAACTGAAAATAGACCTTTTGAAATTGTTCTAAAATTTTTGAAATTGAAAATGCAGCCAAAATTTCACTTATAATTTTTTTTTTGAATTTTCCATTTTACATGCTGGAAATTGTGAAATTTTCATAAGCTTCACCAACGTTTGGGTGAAAATGTTGATGCAATTAAAATTGTGTATCTATTAGAAAAATTTCCACCCATCTCTAGGAAAAACAGAGGGCTTTGCATTTAAAATTTTGTTTTTCAAAAAGACTGTCATTTTTTAAAATGAAATTGTTAGAAGTGGAAAGGAGACATTAGGTTTGTCATAATAATATTGTTTTCTGTTCATGGGGAGAGTGAAAGTGAGTGAGAGGAGTAATTATTGACAGTGGAGAGTTTGAAATTAATACTTGTCCGTTAGACAAGGGCCTGAAGTTATTGCCTCAAACCACTAATAATTGATCCCACTGGTTTTGTCAAATAGACCAGCACTACAGAACACATTTAGCAGCAGTGCTGTACCTAAAGTGCATGTCTTGTATGATAAACCACGGGATTAAATAGGAGTAGCGTTGCTAAAGTCATTGCCACGACAGTAATATAAAATAAATGTCAACAAGATCAAAGGCAAAAGCAATTATAAGATTTTTTTTGCAGAATTAAGATAACTTTCTCATCCCTCCAAACCATTCCTTCAACATTATTTTTGACAATGGGGAAGTAAGAACACTGCAATATCTCTTGGAAGTTCATTTTATTAAGATTATTTAAACTGCAATTATCTCTGGATATTAGGGATAATAATGTTGCTATTTGTATTGTTGATATTTAGTTGACATTAAAAGCCAGATGTTGGTTGGTATAGGAAAAGTTTCTGATCCATACTAAAGGGCTGTAATTCTCTGCATTTTCAGCCTAGCCTATAATATATCAGCTGACTCCCCATATAGTTCATGTGTGTTTCTAGTTTGTTTTCTGAGAACCACATCATTCTTAAATGCATTTTTTAAATTTTGTCACTGCCAGTGATTTTTACTGTTTAGAAAAAAAAAGAAACAGTAAACTTAATTTACATAATTAAGTTAATCTTTCAGATTTTAATGTAGTGTATCATGGGCTTCAAGGCTCGTAAATGAGATTTTATTAGTAAAACTCTTATTATGTGAATAAATATGACTTTCCCTTTATCATCAGTCAACAGTGTAAATTTCCTAGGTCCCTTTTTCTCCGCCAAGTGAAAACAATAAAATATCGCTGGCCCTTTCTTGACAGTTGCTTTAAAGATTGTAATAAAAAGCACAACTTCTTCTGTGCAACGGTTGAAAACCTCTTGCTTTGCAGGAAAATAGATTGTGCTTCTAAGGACCCTCAGCCATAAGGCCTCCCTTGTAAAAATGCCGGCCTTTAAAATGCAACTTTTTTGTTGGATGAACAGCCTAATGTTCCATGCACTGTACTAGCAGTAGCATTTTATGCAACATTGAAAGACTCAATTAATTTGCATAATTCCATGAGTATAACCATGACTTTAAGGTAGGTTAGTTTGCTCAGGAGTCTTGCTTGCCCAATACATATATTTGCCATTTTGACAAATTAATCATTTTGAAAAACAATTAATTATACTTATGACAAAGTGAACCTTATACCCGTGGGTCTTACATTTTGTAGCTGAAATCTAATATTAATGCATAGAAGATCAGTGATTTAGTGAGTACCTTAACAGTCAACAATGCCTAAGGCTGAACAAAATTAATATTTTGTTTCCCATCTGGAGATTTCAGTAAAATTAATGAGGGAGGGCATTTATTGTACTACATAATGGGGGGAAATTCAAGATATTCAAACTGGTGATTCCATTTATATCAGCTTTCAGATACTTTGTCTATATTCCTGTATCATGAGTGAGCATGCAGCCTGTTTTCTAACTGTGAATTTAGTATGGATAATACTGAAGGTAATGGCTCTCACTCCTTTGCTTTTATTGGCATAAATGAGAAAATATTCTTCGGTTTTATTATATAATAACAAAACACCCTGGTGTATGCTTTTTATCTTAACACAATGTATTTTTATTTTTTGTTGGTTCCGTATTATTCAGAGACATACAATTTTGCATCTTTACACAAATGACAAAAATATGGTGATATTCTATGCCCAAGCTGCAAGAAACTGCAATGAATATTACTGTTAGAAAATAAATGGAAGAAAATCTGTGTGAGTTTATCTGTATGAAAAGTTGTTATGATAGTTTCATACTCAGGTGACAGACTGCACCCCCACGTATCCCCCATGGCTTTCACATGGACGCATCCACACATCTCTACGCAGAGAAACTGTGTGGAGATGATGGGTGGGGCATCTCGTGTGAAAAGGGCCATAGACAGTACTCTTGTCTGATCTAATAAACTCCTTAAGCATATGCTTAAGTAAAAGCATATTGATGCTTAAGCATAAAACCATTTTGATGGACTAGCTCAACATTAGGGTTAAACAAGCAGCCCAATTTTTTTCTCGTGAGTAAGACCTGCAATTTTGGGCACCAGGAATGAAATCTCAGTCCTGGTATGAGTTTATTTATTTATTTAATCAAATCTGTATCCCGCCCCTCCTGAAAACAGCGTGGGGCGGCTAACAACCTAAAACAATATAATAATATAAAAATACAATCATAAAACATTTTCAAAACACTGATAAAAGTTCTAGGCAAGGAACAAACAAACAAACAAAATTACTATGCATGCACAAATGCCCACCATGCCATTTTGCACATGCACCAAATGGCCACTTCTCTTAACCAAATGGCATTGATAGCATCACAACCATTTTGACTAAGGGCAGGAGATTTCACATGCGCAAAATGGCCACCAGCCTTAACCAAAATGGTGGTGATGTTATTGCTGCCACTTTGGTTAAGGGCAGGAGGCATTTTGCACATGCACAGTGATTTTCCTCCCCCTCACTGAGACCTCAGCGAATCACTCCCACTTCTTGGTTCATCCCGGGATGAATCAAGAACTGGGATTTCAACATTAATGCGGTCACACCTACTCCATACATTTTGATGGAACTATAATAAAGATAAGCATATACTTAGTTGCTTTGCAGAATCGTATGCTATAGCATTTACAGGATTGAGCCACTCAAATCCAAATATTAAAATATGAAAAATCCCATTGGGGCTAATCCAAGGTCCCCATGCATAACAAGTGTGTGCGCTTGATGCGTGCATACTAAGTACACACCATGTGTGCACCAAGTGCAGGATGTGTGCACACTAAATGCATGATACATGAGCACATTGTTGAATACAGGCGCTTGATCCTCTATCATTAAAGCCCATGGACCCAATCCAAGTTCTGCGTGCACACCAAGTGCAAGATGTGCTCTTATACCATGTATTTAGAGTGCATGCATCCTGTACTTGGTGCTCACGCAGAACTTGAATTGGGTCCATGGGCTTTAATGATGCAGGATCAAACTCCTCTATTCAAAAATTTGCGTTCACAGGCAAACTCAGGGTATTTTCAGACGTGACGTTGACACGGTGAACCACGGTGAATACCCACCTGTGGTCACCATGTCCCGTACGTCTGTTTGGCGGCCGCCAGATGTTGGCCACGGTCAATCGGCACATGGGGTTCGTTTGAACCACGCTTCCCGGGCTAGCCGGGGGAAGGTCCCGGGAAGCGTGGTCAAACGGACCCCGGGCCGTGGCCAAGTAAAAGTAACGTCTGGCCGCGTGCCACGGCCCGGGATCCCCGGCGGGATCCCGGGCCGTGGCACGATCGGCCGGACGCGGCGGCCGCATTGGCCCCGCCGCCCGCCCGTCTCCTCGGAGGGCGGGCGGCGGGGTGCGTGGAGGGGGCGGGGCCGTGC
>QEPC01004588.1:313062-323336 GCA_003113815.1 Sphenodon punctatus | reverse complement strand
TTAGTGATTTAGTTTTAGTGTTTGTAGGAGTAGGTCTGTGTACTTATTAGATAATCCATTTAGTTCATAGCATTTAGAATAGTTAATAGCAGTTAGATTTAGTGTAGATAGATATATATTATATTAGATAAAAAAATAAATAAATAAACCCCATATAAAAACAAAAAATCAAAATAAAAAACAAAAGAAAACCATATAAAACCCAATAAAAAATCAAAAAAACATATAAAAAACAAAAAAAAACCACCCATAACATTTCCCGAATGGCCAAACGGCCAAATAGAACAGCAGAATGGCCGAACTGAACGGCCGAACCCGGTGAACTAACCGAACTGCTGAACCGAACGGATGAACCGAATGCAGTCGAACCGAACGGACGAACCGAATGGACGAACCGACACAGCCGAACTGAACGGCCAAACCCGAACCGCGATCTGTTCGCCCATCTCTAGGAAGAACACCTTGAGTATAAGAATAGCTGGGCAATGGAACAAGTTGCTGCGGGAAGTTATGAAATCTCCTTTACTGGAAGTTTGTAAGAGGAAGCTGGATAAAAATTGCCAGGAATGGTTTAGATGTAGTGAATCCTGCCTTGTTGCAGGGAGTTTGACTTGATGATCCTTAAGGTCTCCTCCTCCCCTATGATTCTATAAATGCCTCAGAGTAGAAACTTTACTTTTACTCATCGAGCAGCCATGGTCCCTTAAGGTCACCCTGTCCATCACTGTAACCCCATCCCTTTGGAAGGGTATAAAAGGGGGAAAGGCTGAAGAGCTAGCAGATTGCAACAAACTGCCAGAGAGAACAGATATCTGGGAAGAAGGGTGCCTACTGGGAGCTGTCCAGGGCCCAGGAAACAAAGACCCCAGCTGTAAAGGGATCAGCCAAACCAGACAGCAGATAGGAGCCTGAGCTACAGTATCAAGGGCTGAAGGCCTCAAAGGTATGAACCCCAACCCTAGAAACAAGAGAATGGAGAGGGTAGAGGGCCAATACTGAGAGAACCGTTCACGGTAAATAATGAACTGTCTGCACATGTGGTGAAATAAAAGGTGAAGGAGACTTAAAAGAATGCTCTGAAGCATTGTAATTGGTAAAAGAAGAGAGTGGCGGAAAGTAAATGGCCCTGATCCTACATGGAAGTGGCAGGGAGAAGGGGGCTGTTCACCATAGATACCAATGAGACTTGTGGAGGCATAAGATGCTGTTCAATAAGTAGGGGTGGTATTGCTCCCTCTCAGGATTCCAGTCTCCAGGCAGCAGCGCTGAGGGGCTGATGCTGGGACAAACACAGGTGATGCATGGGTTAAGATGGACATGATGTGAACTCCACTTTAACACCGCATTAACATTTCTTATGCATCAATACAGCCCTGCAGCATGCATAAGAAATGTTAAAGTGGAGTCTGTTTTCTCCCCTAGTTACCAAGCGCCAAATCCAAAGTGGTAAGCCAGAAGTGAGGTCGGAGTGCAAGTCAAGGTCTCTAACTAGGCCAGGAGATCAGTAACTGTCGGTGGGAAGTCCATAAGGACTTGCCAGTAGCAAGGTGGATCTTCAGTTGTTTCCAAGCTTCTGTGCTTGGAATTTCCTGGGTAGCCTAGAGACAATGTCTCTGTCTGGAAGACCTGAGGATTTGGGTTTTAGACTTGCAAGTTCCAAGTCCTCGCACTCTTCCTTCCCTGAGTAGTGAGATGTTTTTAGGGCAGACTTTGTTTGATTGGTTTCTTTTTGAACAGAGATAGTCTTGAGTCATATGGGGTATGGTGGGCTAACTGTGGTGTAGTGACTGCGTGTGCAGTACTTGGACTGGGAGGTAGAAGGGGAACCCTGATTCAAGTCTCACCTTAGTCAGAAATTCACTGAGTGATCTTGGGCCAGTCATGCTATTCCCTCAGCCTAATTTACCTCACGGGGTTGTTGTGAGGATTAAAAGTTGTATTTGTTATATGTAAAGCACTCCAAGTGCCATAGTGGGGCACTATATAAATATATAGAAATTGCTGTTTCGCCAGGCTTTTGGTGAGGAGGGTGGATAATGGGTGGGTTTTTCTTTTAGTTTAGGGGTAATTGGGACACTTTGCTTTTGAGGCCTCTGTTTTATGATTTTAATTGATATGTTATTATATTGTATTTTGTATTTTTATATTATGTATATTTATCTATTGTTCACTGCCCTGAGCTGCCATTGGGCAGGAGGGAGTGGTATATAAATTATGAAAGAAAGAAAGAAAGAAAGAAAGAAAGAAAGAAAGAAAGAAAATCCAGTTTGTTTATAGTTTTACAGCTTGAACAGACGTGGATGGGAAGCAGACAACAACTCCTGAAATAATTCCTCAAAGGGTATTAACACATGGGCAGGGAGTGCCCCGGCACCTCTAGCCACTCTGTGGGGTCCCAATGAAGCAACCACTAGTAAGGACAGCCCCCTGTCTGCATTTCATGGGCTTGCGTCAGCCACCACAGGTGACACTATCACACTCCTTCCCCCTTCATCCGCCTGAGAGCTGGGCAAGTGCTCCAGAAATCTCGTTCCTGGGCAGCCTGGAGAGAGCGAAATTGCTGGCATGCCCCTCAAGCTGTCAGGCAGCCCCCAGGGACAGTGTGATCATCACTCACATGCCACTCCTTCCCCCTCGATGGCTGTCAGCTGAGGGCATGCTAACACTGGCTGGCTCCAATGGAAAGAGGGGTTGTGGCCAGAGAAGGAATCTTCCCTGGATGTGTCCCCCCTTTTCATGGCTGCTGCTGTCCTTTCCTGATGGGAAAGGAGAGGAGCATGGATCAAAGGCAGTTTGTGGCCCCTGTTCCTCTCCCAGATGCCTCTCAGCTGAGCAGGGCGCAATCTGTCTCAGCTGAGCGGGGCGTAATCCTTGCTGGCTGTGATGGAGCGGGGGTCACAGCCAGGGAAGGTTTCTTCCCTGGCTATGACTCCTCTTTCTGTTGAAGCCACTGCTAGATCTCTCCATTCAGCTGAGAGGCGGCTGGGAAAGATGAGCACAGATCATGCTCCTTAGAGCCTCTGGGGACTTTTGTGTGCCCCTCTCCTGGCCGGCTGTCAGCTGAGAGGGGCACACTAGTCATGCCTCTTTGATGCTGGTGGACCAGGGACCCCACAGAAGCCCATTATCACAGGTTGGGTTGCATTAAATCCCAGCGCTGTATCACATTGTTGCATTTAACAGGAGAATGGGAAAATAAAGTAAACCCCCCCCGCCCCGCAGATGAGTGGGGCTCTCATGTGACCATGCTAACATGAGTTAAACTCATTTTAGTCTCTGCCCTTTCCCGAATGTCAGCAAGCAAACCCACTGCAGGGTGGGAATTAAAGGACTGGGCACCCATAGCTCACTATTCCAAGCACACACACCAACACAATTCATCCTTAGGGTGATTGTTTTATCTTATTTAATTGGTTTTCCCTTTTTGTCTGTTTTATTTACTGTTTTTATCTTCAAATGTAGTTGTTGTGAGCCTCCCTGAGCCGTCTGCTGATGGGAGGGTGCGGGATATAAATTTTAATATAAATAAATAAATAAATATAAAATAAATCCTTTTAAGTGTAGAAAGCGCAAGTGATTTTGAATTAGTAATTCTTAAACAATAAGATTGCATGTAAATTCTCTCTCCAGCAGTTGGTCACCTTCATCCATTCAGAAGTTTTTTACTCAGCTGTTCAAAAACAGAAATGGCAGGAAATATTTTTACTAGTAGGGTGTTCCCAGATGTAACAATAAATATGTGGAAAATCCATTGTGCACTGACATCACCAACCTCATCCTGATCCCGTAGCTACTCCTGTAGACATTCATGTAGTTGTGTGTTCCAGCAACTACCCTAGAATTTCCTCCCACCAGTTGTTGCCCAAATGACACCATGTTTCTATGGATTGCCACAGACCAGAAGCGGGGCGGTGTGCTTACCTGTACTTGATAGCAGCTACATTCAAGGAGTGGGTACTTGTCATCTGCACCCAAGATTTTGCAGATCCCAACCCGTTTTGAAGAAGTTGAACGTGGTGTGTTAGCACAAATGGGCGTAACAAATGAATGTGTGTTTTACCCCCAAAATGAGTACCTAGTGATATGTCAGTAACACCCATAGTTGCTTAATATTCTGAAAATCAAATTCTTTCTTAAAATGCTATAACAATTGAGCTCAAATGAATTTTGAACTTGAAACCATCCTTCCCTCATGTCTTAACTTCACACATTTGACTTTTCTTAATAGGATTAGGCTGAGTAGCATCATAAATGAGATGAACTATGCATCATATCCACAAGTATAAATATTTGTCAAAGTCAGTCTTTTAGTTTGTTAGTACTGGTCTGTTTAGTAAAATAATCTCTCGGCAACTATGTCTTTGGATATAATTTTGCCAGAATTGATTGCACTCATATTAACTCGCAGATCAAACCTAGGCTATAACCTCTCAGCAGGGCTAGTCACGTTACCTGTAATCTTTCACATGCATACAGTTCATCATAAGTGAAACTCCTGCTTTCAGATCAGTCATATTTTAGGACTCACAATTGATATATCAGTCACAGCATAAAATGCTATCATTCCCGTAGACCAACTGTTTACCCGAGTATAACACAAACTCTCCTCCTGTGTCTCATTTCATCACACTGTTCCACATAGTGAGGTTTCAATGTGAAATGAAGTTTTTTCATGCTGTGCTTCTGAGTAGAAAAAAGACAGACAGTATATGTATGATAAATGGTGGAGGTTCCAAGAGAAAGCTTGCAAAACAATACAGTTTGGAGCCATTGCATTTGCTTAAATAATTTAGTACAGAAATGGGGCTGTTAAAGTCTTATAACTAAATAGTATTTATGTGACTGTGGGTGGAAACATTTGTTATATTTTCAGTACATTACTTAATCTGCTACCATATTTAGAAATTAGGAAATAAAAACTGTGAAATTGTCACTGTAAAATGTTTTGGGGAATCTACCTCATTAGTAAAAAATGATAACCCAGCTGTTCTGCTGTTTGTGAATTTAGTTACAGTTTTTTGGTACTTGGAAAAATAGTTTTAATTGTTATAAAACAGAGTTTGTTTTCTCTGTGTGTCAATAAATACTATAGTTAAATTAGCACATCAGTAGCAGTACTTAGAACCCTATTGTGGGTCAGTGATCACAGATAATTCCCTGGATCTCAGAAATATGGGGCAAAATAGTGGGGCACTCCACACCCACTCAACTGCAAAACGTTGGGCAAATCTGACTTCTGTGGATAAGGCCATAAAACTGAAACAAGCTTTGATGCTACTTTCTAAAGAAGTGGGGGTGTTTGTTACTTTTTAAAGTTAGTTTTCTATGCTAATCAGCCTGGCAAGGGAAAAATTCCTTCCTGGCCCCAACCAAGGTGACCAGCAATGCCCATAGTGCCAATCCAAGAGGGTGACCTCGTGCTGAAGCTTCCCTGCCAAACAGTGTCTGCCCACCCCGCCGTCTGCTTCCCTCTTTTAAGCAGTCTGGGGAAGGGGAACGCTCCGTGCATCCCCTCTCCTGCCCAGAAGCACCAGATTGCCCAAAGCCCTCAAATTCAAACCAGGTGTCCTGCACCTTAACCCCTTCCCCACCAGGGAACCTGGAGACACTTGCCCTGTGCCGCCTGCCTTTTCTAAGGCACATGGGGACAAGAATCCACCTCCCCCGCACCCATCGGTATTTGGGAGGGGGAGGGGAGAGAAACATTCTTCCTTGTTACACCCACCTGCCCATAATGAGCTTTATCTTTTTCACACTGAGCATTTTCCAGCCAGGCTGTAAAACATCAGTGTGCACCTGCACCCACTATCTAGATAAGCTGACATATAGCCTCCAGGACTGTGGATGACAGTACCTGGAACTGTGTGATAGCCTGCAAATTTTCTCTCAGTCTCCAGGGTTCAGGAACTAGTCTCTAGACTCAGATGATGGCTTGTAGGATTCCTCACAGCCTTTTAAGTCCGATAAACACTCTGTAGTAACACAAGCGATGCCACCAGCCCAAAATGTGAGGCTGTGGCAGAAGGACCCGCCCTTTGTGCTTCTTAGGGAACAACTGTCAGCCTTCTATGTAGTAAGCAGGGCTGGCCCTAGGTGCAGGATGGCATCTGGGGTCTGTGTCCTGCTACTGATGAGGAGTGGGGTCTGGAGCTCTTCTTCTTTCAGTTTCCTTGCTCCACTCCAGGTATTACTAAAGGGCTGGAAGCTGCCGGGGCGGCCGCCAAAGGACTCTGGCCTTTTGGTGGCTGGGAGGAGCAGGAAACCCCTCCTCTGCGATGAGTTCTTCCTGGTAAAGCAACGGAGGATCCCTGCAGTTGCTACCTCTACCTCCTGGGAATCCGGGACCTGTGGGAGTTGGGAGCCATTCCAGGCTCACTCCCCTCCCCTGTAAGTAGAGGTTCATCGGTCCCCCTGACTGCCATCTGTCCCCCTTACCCACTTGCACGAGGGAGGGGTTGGGGCCTGTCCTGTCCCTAACAGCAACATTGCAGTCCATGGGAGAGGCCCTTGAGAGGCCTGAGTGGCCGGTGGCCAGAACTTTGAGACTTTCCATCCTTTTGGAGCCAGGACTGGGGGATTTTTCATCCGAACTTTACATTTATTTGTGTCCTTAATCATAGGGTTGCCTCAGGGGTTTGATTAAGTTGTTCTAACTTCCTGAAGCAGGTTTATCCATTTTTATTTCATGCAACTATAGGGTAGTTTGGTTTACTTAAGTATTGACTCTTGGGTTATTATTTTTGTGAGTTTCTAACATACCTATTGGGGCTGCCAGAAGGATTTATACATTCCCTGGGAGTAACTCTGTTGAGCTAGTTTACTACTGGGGTAAATTTCACCAGGTGTTTGTTTGGACTTGGGGGTTCCATCTGTGTTATTTCCGCCCCTCTCTTTTGTTGTGTAAGTGGGATAGATAATGACTTTTTAAAAAAGCAATCTGGACAGGTGACTCCCCCAGCTAGTTGTTCTGAATTACCCAGGTTGAAACAAGCTAAAATCTCAGATTTTTCCTTTGAGCCTAATTCTAACTCAGATTCTGACTTACTGCCATTTTTGAAGCTTACCAATAGTTATGTTTGCTTGTCAGACTCTGAAACTATTTCTGAAATTAATAACCTACCAGGTAATACTACCTTACAGTATATTAGTGGAACTGGTGTAAGTAAGGGAGGGGATTTGGGGAGGAGCCATAGCTCAAGCACGTGCTTTGCATGTATAAGGTCCCAGGTTCAATCCTCAGCATCTCCACCTTAGGATCCCTGGTAGCATGCCTGGGGGAGGCCCCTGCTGGGGGGCTTGGAGGGGTCTCAGGTAGCATGCCAGGATGGCCTCTGCCAGAGACCCTGGAAGAGCTGGATTTGGACATAAATTTGAAACCCCTGCTGCTGTGTCAGGTTGTGACAATACTGGGCTAAGATGGACCATTGGTCTGACTCAGTTAGGCAGTTTAGTTTAATACACAGCTAGAGAAACAGCCCCCAGAAGACAAGCCTAAGACTGATCCTTCTGCAGATCAGATGACTAGCAGTGTGAAATTTTCTGACACTGGGGAATTATTGAAGTCCCAGTGTATTCTGATAAGTCAAACTCTAGCTTTGCTATTTAATAACATTAAGGAAATAAGAACTGCATTAACTGGAGTTAGCACCTAACTGTGGGAAATAGCTAACCAGCATGATTTAATTAAATACGATAAACTAGCTCAAGGTAGTTGACACACACGAGTTAATCTATACATAGTACATATCACACTAATATTAACTTTTAAATTGCAGAGTAAAAAAATATCAACACATTGATTAACTTGATTATTAGATTGTAAGCCGTAGGCAGGGACCGCATCATTCTTATTGTTCTGTAAAGCGTCAGGCAGGGGCGGCTGGTGGGTTTTGATGTTGGAGGGGCACTGGGACAGTAAGGCCAGCGGGCCTAGGGACGGAGCCAGGGGGATGGTAGGCGCAGTCAGGGGGATGGTAGGTGGAGCCAGGGGCACGCTAGGCCAGTAGCATGGCATAACCCAGCAGCAAGGAGTTCCTAGGGTTAACATCGGATGCAAGAAAACACAGTCTACATGCATATCAAGCTTAAAATAAATAATTTATAAACCCAAAACACAGGGAAACACTGGCATAACGCCGGCAAAACCCAGCAGCAAGGAGTTCCCAGGGTTAACATCGGATGGAAGAAAACACAGTCTACATGCACATAAAGCTTAAAATAAATAATTTATAAACCCAAAACACAGGGATCCATCCTTGCAAAGCACCCCAGTCACAGCCTGAGTCCAATTTTACCATGCACATCCCATTTCCAGCATCTTGAACACAACTGAAATCACATGACTTGCAGTAACATCTCAGGATTTCCAAAACTCCATTTTACCACACACAGTCCCCCCTGCTCTAACCCACTAGCCCCCACTCCCTTCCCCGAGAACCCAGGAGCCCTGGCTCCCAGCACCCCCTACTCTAACCCACTAACCCCCACTCCCCTCCCGTGAACCCAGGAGTACTGGTTCCCACCCACCCATCCCGGTGGGAGCCAGGACATCTGGGTTCCCTGGAACATCCCCCTGCTCTTAACCCATTAGCCCCCCACTCCCCTCCCAGGGAACCCAGGAGCCCTGACTCCTGACCCAGTCCCCCTACTCTAACCCACCCCCTACCCTGTGTCCCCACTCCCCCCCACCATGCACCCCCACCCACTCCCCCCCAGGCCCTGCAATTTACTCATCAGTGGCAGCTCGGCTCTGACGTCCTCTCCATCCCGTCCTCTGATGGCTGCGCAGAATATCCCAGGCCCAAACTGTTCAGTTGGGCCTGGGAGCTGCTGCGCAGCCAGGCTTCCCCAAGTTCCCCTACTCCGGGCTGGCTCAAGGGTTTCAGGGGCCATGTGCCAAGCCTTGCTGTGGGGCCCCAAAGGCTGGCCGGCACTCGTTAGAATGGGGGGGGATTTTCAGGGGATGAGGAGCAGCTGGTTACTTACCTGCACCTTGACTGTGTCAGCACAGCTCCGCAGCGTATAACTGGCCAGGGATTCCCAGGAAGTTTACGCCCCTCCCATGAGGGACACTCAGAGACACCCGGTGGGGAAAAAAACAAAAACCGGCGTCGTCTGTCAGTCTCTAGCCCGCAGCGGCGCAGGGCCCCTCCCCCACAGGGCCATGTGCCTGGGCACTGGTGGCACATGCCTCGGGCCGGTCCTGCCCCTCCTCCCTCCCAGAGTCAAGTCAGTTTGACTCAACAGGGAGGGAGGAGGGAGGAAGGGTCAGACTCGGGGGGGGGGCTGGGAGCTGCACACATGGCAGGAGCTCCCAGCCCCCCATCCCTGCACAGGTGGGACACTGGGCAGTTCATACCATGGCGCCTGTATGCACCCTGGTATGAACTTTCCCCCTGCCCGGCCCCTGCAATGGAACAGTGCCCCCTGCAGCACCATTTCATTACAGGGTCCCTTTATGCGGAATGGATGGCGCTTCTAGCCACCCATTCCACATAAAGGGAAAAACGCCTCCCTATTATCCCTGAAAGGCTTCCTAAGGAAGCCTTTGGGGGGGGTGAGTCATCAGTTATTTGGAGCCACCTCGAAGAACCTGGTTTAGAGCAACAACCTTCTGAAGGTTGCTGCTCTAAACCAGGTTCTTCGAGGTGGCTCCAAACATTCACCGTAGCGTGTGCAGCTGCTTTTTTCCCCTTCTTCTCTGGGACTGGCCGGCCGGGGGAGTCCTGGGACTGGGAGGGGCATTGCCCCTCCCTTTTTAGGTGGCCCACCACCACTGGCACCAGGTAAACATCTGGTGCTATCCAAATGATTAATAATAATAATAATAATAATAATAATAATAATAATAATGCATGTGAATAATAAGTAATTAATTTCTTTAATTTTAGAATGTGTGAAGCGATGTAATATGCATTGCTATGACAGAATTGTCATGTTCTTTAAAGATGAGGGAGTGATAATTTTGTGTGGAGAAGGATATAGAGAGAGTGAAAAATAGAGATGTGATGTGGTTAAGCAATACGCTGAAAGTATAGGACTTAAGGTATGGTGATATTAGATTGGGGAAATGTGAAAATATTACAAATGATTTATTCACCTTAACTATGAATTTATAACCTTGGTTATTAAATGTTGGAATTTAATCAGGTTTTTTAAATGTTGTCTTGAGTGGGGAAGAGTGTTTGGGATCCATAGGGAAGGGAAGGGTGTTTAGGAGTTATTGGAGGAAATGGAGTGGGGGGGGGGCTGGAGCTGAATGGGGAGGAAAGGGG
>QEPC01004588.1:289900-311408 GCA_003113815.1 Sphenodon punctatus | reverse complement strand
GGGTTGGTGTGAATGCACCGACCGCGCACATTTCAGCCTAACGCGAACTGTTGGAGTGCGGTTTTGAAAGCTGCTCCAAGCAGCTTTTAAAACCGCACTCCAACAGTTCGCGTTAGGCTGAATTGGTGCATTCACACCAACCCGGAAGTGCGCGGTGCTTTAAATCGCCCGATGCCGCCGCCACTGCTGTGCAATTTAAACGCACGTCTGAATTAAGAACACCTTAGAGTATCAGGCCCCTGCATTAAGACCAGGGACTGACACTGAGAGGATCTTGCAGAATCCAGATAATTGGACAAAAAAGAGGTATTTATCGCCTGAAGAGCTGGGCACTCAAGATGATAAATTGGGTGACACAGAATGCAGGGCTGGGGGTCCCACCAACAAATTCCTGCAGATATTAATCTTGTTTCACCTATTGAAGCTGAGAGCTCTAGCGGACCCCTTGAGATCTCAGATCCCAATACCCATCTGCCCCATGTACACTAAGATACTTCACTTATTAATGGGGCAGTTTGTCTGGAGGAGCCAGTTATTTCTGGCCTTGATGGCAGGCACCTCCCATTAATCACTAGGGGAAAGCTTCAATGACTAAGAGCCGGGCAGTGTCAAATAGAGGATGGTCTTGCTTTCTGAATTCTGTCTTGGAATGTAGCAGGATGGAGTCTTGCACAACTGGTGATGCTTGCAATTTGCTCAAAAAATATAACCTTCTTTGTATTCAGGAGACATGGATAGTAGATCGCCATGAAATAAACTTTCCTGGGTTTAGAACTTGGGCTCTGCCAGCCAGTAGGGCTGCTTAGAATAGCAGGCCTGCTTAGAATAGCTAGAATGGGAAGATCTTCTGAAGGTTTAGCAATCCTAATTCATTTACCATTGAAGACAGAAAGTTAACAGCTGCCTAATGCCCCTGTTAATACCTTCGTAGTTCATATATCCTGGGGCCGGGCCATGCCTGGGCTCTGCTTAATGCCATCCCTGATAGTAAGTGCTGGCTTCTGATTGGTCTATTGCTGTCTTCAGAGCCTTCTATCTGCCACTTGTTGTTCATGCTCTCTCTCTCTGTCTGCCCTTCCAGCCTGCTGCTTCTAGGCTGTGGCATTGAATTTGCTGTTTCTGGATACAAATTACCCTTCTGTGTGCATGTGTGCGTGCGTGTATCACACATACCCATAAGCCATGTTTCAGCAGACAATAGGTAAAAACAGAAGTGACAGCAGCACAGTGACGACCCTCATTGGGTTGCTACCGCACCGCTCGGGAACCGACTACACATGACCCCAGCCGGGGAACCATCCCAGCCCTGCCCACACACTGCACCCGGCTCCCCACCCTTACCATGACAGGCAGCCATGGCAGCCAATCATCGACCACCACCACCCTGATCCAGGGTGGGTCACAACAGGTCAGAACATATGTTCTAACCTGCTGTGGCCTGCTTTGCCGGGGACTGACACTGGTGGGGTGGGAGCAGTAGTCTGGGATGTGACTTTGGCACCTTGCCAAGTAACACCCTGGGCTATCTGCCGGCACGCTCGTGGTCAGTCTGGGGGCCCAAGCACAAACACGACAGTGACCTGCAGATCACAGTGGGACAAAGCTGGCCAGAGCGGGGTCATTGTCATTGTTTTTACCCAATAGCTCTTTTTATTCTCCATGTGTTAGGTTCTATCCACTGACTGCTCTTATGCTCAGTGTCTATTCCCCCTCTTTCATGTTGATAGTTCATTTTAGGGATGGGCGAACACTGGGTGTTCAGTGTCGGCCCGTTCAGGGTTCGTCCGAACCCGAAACTGTTCGGTTCGGCCTGTTCAGGCGGGGGGGGGGGCAACCTGTTCAGGCGGGGGGGGCCCTCCCCCCCCTCCAGGCTGCGCGGGAGGAAGGGGCACTGCGGACCACCTCCCCCCTCCTGGCCCAGCCTTGTAATTTTTTTTTTAACCCCTCCAACCCAGGGATCGTCCTACCTGGTGCTGCCAAGGCTCCGGTCCCAGGTCCGGTGGTGGCGGCGCTCCCGAGGGCTTCAGGCTGTAGCGGCGAATGCAGGTGACAGCATGGTTGTGAGGCAGATGTACTTTACCAGGAACATCATACATGCACACACTGTGTGGCCATGCACAAGGGTAGGTTTGGTCTGCGCACAGGTGTGGATCTTGGATCAGAGCCTAAGTGTGTAGCTATGGCCCTTTTTACACAGACACTCTAACACCAATAAAATGGGTGTTACATTTTATTATACATGGTACAGGGCAACACTGCAACCCTGCAACATGGGCCCTTTTCACACGAGATGCCTCCACCCGGTTTCGCTGGGTGGAGATGGGTGGAGGCGTCTGTGTAACAGCACTTGCGGTGGGTGGGTACATTTCTCTGGGTGGAGGCGTCTATGTAAACACCACTTGCGGTGGGTGGAGGTGCGTGCGTGCTCCCGTGCAACACCCATCTCCACCCACCACCCACCTATGGAGCAACGGACTCACCTGCCGATTGCTCCGTGGGTGGGCGGTGGGTGGAGATGGATGTTGTGCGGGAGGATGCCCGCACCTACACCCACCGCAACTGGTGTTTACACAGACGCCTCCACCCAGAGAAATGCACCCCACCCACTGCAAGTGCTGTTTACACAGACACTTTAGTTGAGTTCCCCACATGCTTGAAACTTAAAATTAGGCATGTGTTTCAATAACTTGTGTCCTTAACATGATTTCTGAAATACGTAGACCAAAGGCAATGCATGGTTCTAACAGCAGCATAATTAAATTCTAAATCTGACACACACTTTTTTTTTTTTTAAAGAGCGTATTATGCAGCACCGTGTCAGTTTGACAATCACACTGCAGTTATAATACAGTAGAATAGCCACAATGGCTTGGAATGACATTTACCTTCAACTGTTTCTAGTGCAGAAGACTGATTTATTACACACCCACTCTCTCTGACACATGGTAATAAATGCTGATGTATTAATCATGTAATTTAATATTTATGGTATTTGCTAAAGACATCTATGATTAAAATTGTTGACATTTTAATAATGATGCCTGAGAAGTAACTAAAAGTCTTGCTATTATTGGATTCCACACTTGGCCCACCTCATGATCTATCAAATGTAAAGAGCTAAGCTTAACTGCATTGCCTACAAGCCTGCTGGGTGAGCATAAACTGCTACTGTAAACAGGTTTGAGCTATTTAGTAATGTTTTCTGTGTAGAAAAAGGAAAGGATAGCAAAGCCAAATCAGCTAGTTCTTTTATAAGTAATAAAATAAAGTACAGCCACGCCATATCAGTGTTCTAAAAGTTTGACATCCAATAGAGTCTCCCTATTAGGGATTTCTTTGAGTCAGAGGTTCACAATCTATTTGTAGGACCTCAACTGGAGTCAAGCCATCAGCAAATGGCTTTGTGGTCCCAGCTGTTATTGGATATACTTTGCATGCCTTTATTTCTGTCTGGTGTCACTAGGTTATATTTAGGAATAACAATAAACATTGTAATCCTTATATTGTAAGCCCCTCAAGGCAGAGACCTGTCTCTTGTGATGTTTGTCCATCACCAGGCACGTTGATGGTTCTGCATAAATAATAAATCATTATTATGCTAACAACAATTGGCTCTCACAGACTCACTCGCAACCAGTTGGAAGCTACTGTCTTAGGCATATACGACTGGTGAAGTCACACTGGGCTATGAAGGGCTCCCACTCATGGGGACAATCCTATGCCCCGCAGATCCTGCTCGCGCAACTTGCATGCATGTCCATCGGCAATACATTGTGCTGCACAGAATCCACATGGAGGGGTTTGGGATTGTGGCCACTGGCCAGTGTCTTGGAGGGCACTGATCAATAGTCCCTTATCTAGAATATCCTTTGAGGGTTTTTCTTTGCACAGGGCCCTTAGAGTCCTAAGGATGCCCCTACTGCTTATGATTTATTGCAAATCAGGTTTATTGACTTCAGTGAAGTCAATGAAGTTACATTGTTTTTTTTAAAAGTGGTCACAGTCAGGCTCTGGGTGCTTTCCTCTGATCCTGCAACTTTGGGACTCAGGAAAACAGTCATGAGACTTTCAGATACTGCATTTTTAGTTTATCATTTTTAATTTTAAAAGTTTTGTCATATGGATGAGGTGTTGCAATGCAGAGTTGAATCCACTAATGCTAATGTGTCTACTAATGAAGCAAATTTAGTTGGGGTTGCTTCTTATATTTATTCATCATTAGTGAACTCCTACATGTCCTGATTACCAACTGGAACTTTTTCTCTCTCTTTTTTTAGCCATACTGCCATAGTCAAGAAAATCCAGATCTGGAAGGAAAACGGAGTTCTGAAAACTGAATGAAATCTGAAAGTCTTTGTCATTTGAATTTTCTATATGGTACAAGGCTTTGTCATTTGAATTTTGAATTGAATTTCTATGTTACAAGGCTTTGTCATTTGAATTTTCTATGTTACAAGCAGTAACAAGCAGTCATTGGGTATTTTCAGATGTTACGAGATCACAGTCAACCACGCTCAATTCCGCGTGGTGGCTGTGATCTCCTAACGTCTGTTGGGGGAAACGGATGTCCCCCCCCAGATGTTACCACGGCATGGAATTACATTCACCACGCGAGCGGCCGAAGCGGAGGGACCGGCGGCCGCCGCATGTCGAATGCAATTTCACGCCGTGGTGAACCCCGGCATCTCGTCTGGTCGGGCGCCACGGCCCGGGATCATCGGCGGGATCCCGGGCCATGGCGAATCCGGCCCGACGCGGTGGCCTCATTTGCCCCGCCGCTCACCCGTCTCCCCGGAGGGCAGGCGGCGGGGTGCATGGAGGGGGCGGGGCCGTGTGGCCACACGTTGCGCCGCACGACCCCGCCCCCTCCCAGATTCCCCCCGGGATCCCCCCGGCACGTCTGATACGGCATGATGGGGTGATCCCGGGGGGGAATGAATTCGGTGATTTCGGTATGGGGCCAAAGGGCCCCGTAACGTCTGAAATCACCCATTCTTGAAAGTAGAGAGGCAGTGCAGGAAAAGTGTCCCAAAATGGACAAGATATGGCTGAATGTTTGTTGGTTGGCAGGGAGAACCAGAAAAATATCAAAGATTATATGACAATGAGAGACTAGGCCTTTTGTTTTGTAGTTTAGGGGTCAAGTTGCATCTTTATCTGCTCTTATACTGTCTATGGGTGAAAACAGACATGACACTAACCACCCTTTAACCACCCTTGGTGGTTATTTATGCATGTTGCCGGGCTGTATTGGTGCCCTATGCAGCCCTGCAACATGCATAAATGACCACCAAGGGTGGTTAAAAGGTGGTTAGAGTCATGTCTGTTTTCATCCTATTTCCGGATAGTTGCAATATAGTCAAGATATTGTATTCCTCATCACTTGGCAAAAGGCTTCTTTAACATATAGACCTCATGATCATTATACCTTTCAAGAATATTTGGACACTTCAGCTTCTGAAGGAAGATGCTTTCTGCCTGAATAGTCTGTGTGCTGACAGCACATTACTCTTGGGCTCTGTGATCTGCACTGGTTTTTATTTCCTTTCCAGATAAAAACTGAAGTGTTTACTTGCCCTATAAACTCCTAGATGATTTGTAATGACTCCATCTTGTTCTGGCTAATTATGAATTTCAAAGAAATGCAAGCATAATAATGTCATCTTACTTCAAAATGTCTGATGATGGATACCTATTTTATATATGCAAATGCCATCAGCAATCTCCTGAGCTGGTTAGAATTTCCTAAATAGCTATTACTAGCTACAATAAGATTACAAACCCAGTTGAAATAATTTTGGAGTTGTTGATGCTGACACCAAACCTGAGATTCATTGATTTTCTTGACCAGAAATTGTCTTGGGCAGGTTGCTGCATTTTTAGCCATGAACAATTTACAATTAGTCTTCTGGGTCAATCTAAGGTACAATGTTTTGTGACAAATTATTTTCAAGGTGGAAAGAAAAAATGAAACATTATGCCCATGTGGTAAAAGCATGGTCATCTGACCAGTCAAAGAAGATGGTCTAATTACATGCTGACTAAGTACTTATCGTCACTGGAGATCGCACAACACCAGAATCTGGTGCTTAGGGTCCAGTTCAGAAAATTTGCATTTTAGTTAAAGCAAATATTTTATACTCCAAATTTCCCTGGTCTCTTAAGTCAAATAAGATACTTAAAAGCTAATTATTTGATCACAAAAAAAAGTATATGTGAAGAGCAAGAGGCAAAACACACCTCTGCTAGCTTTAGAGAGCAAAAGAACGTCTGATAGATAAATAACGATATTTTCAAAATATTCTCTGCCCTTTGCGATTTCTCCACAGGTACGTCACTGTTAGCAACAAGAATAAAAGTCAGAGTTTGCTGAGTCCTGAGAAACTTCACAAAACATCCTATGAAATTAGAGAAGAGAACACAATAAAAACATGAAGCATTACTTCTTGAATTCTTTCAAGACATCAACACCAGACTTGGAGTACTTATAAAAAGCCTACCTCTCTATAAGATGAAAGAAAGAGTCAAGGGTCCTACGGAGAGCTGCTCTTTCTGTGTTAGAATCAGGGGAAGAAAACTTTGATATTTTTATATACTTAAAACCATAGATTAAAGTACTTTCAGTTTGCTCTGAGTCAGAAACAGTCAATGTTAGTAAAAGTCGATATCATGTACAATACAGCAAATACCTTGCTTGCCATCATTCATCTTGTCTGAAGTATCTAAAGATCTGAAGTGTAATGAATATGTGAATTAGTGCCCATCTTTTAATTAGGCCACAAGTCTTGGCTGATCCTTTAGGTTCTTAGCAGATCATAATGGCATAGATTAAAAAACAACAACACATTTTAAGGTCCTGACCTTTATGATTTCCTAGCTGAGAATGTGGTCATTATTAGAAAGAGAAACGGAAGACATTATGAAACAGAATTGGAGGAAGCAGCAGGTTTTCTTATATAAAAAACCAAGATGAGAAAAAATGTCTCAATGGTTAAAAAAGCAACGAAAGCAAACCTAAGATATTTTTTAATATGAAACATTCTCCATCTGTAACTCAAACACTAATTAATTTGACAGTGCATGAGGACCGAGGAAGGAAAACTAAATAGAAATGAATTTACCAGAAAGCACAAGCCAAGCCATTGGTTTGATGTCGAAATTAGTGGGTGAAGTACTCTAAATAATTATTAGGGGTGTGCAATTTGTTTTTGTTTTGTTCAGTTTGTTCAGTTCAATGAAGCCCATTCATTTTAGTAGCTAGGAAACAAAAACAAATTAGGAAACAAATGAAAATAAATGAATTTTGATTTTTTTCATTTCATTCATTTCATTTTTGTTGCCCTAAGCCTGCCAGGCTGGAAACAAAACAGCAAAGGGGAGAGGAAACCCAGTCACAAGACAGTCACATAACAGGAGATGTATGATTGACATCTCCACTGGCCATTTGGCATCACAAACACATCAGGGATCTCTCATCACCGTGGCAATGGTAGCACACATATAAGATCCCCTCAGATCCCCTTTCCTTGCACATGCTTCCAACAAATCACAGGGACTGGGGGGAAGGCAGTGGAATCAGTAAAACTTTCTGACGCTCTTCCCTGGCAAGGTCACTCTGCCACAGATTCCTCTCGGTGCTTCGCAGAGAGATATTGGGTGAAAATAGACATGCACATAATACCACTTTAACATTTCTATATGTATGTTGCAGGGTTGTATTGGCGCCCTATGCAGCACTGCAGCATGCATAAGAAATGGAGTTTATTTTATTTATTTATTTATTTTGTGGCATTTTTATGCTGCCCCCTCATGCCCACGGCATCTCGGTGCATGTTTGTTTTTACCCACTGGGTGAGGGCACATGAGCAGTGGCAGCTGGATCCCTGCTCAGCCCCGTGGTGGTCAATCGCTGCTACCACTTTGGGGTGCATGCCTGGAGCTGGCCAGATGGTTTTAGAGAAGCTGGGCAGGCTGGCCTCTGTTGGAGCCACCATCATGGCTGGAATGGGCTGAATTGTTTCCCACACGAGCGGGCACCCAGCCTGGTCCTGGCCTCTCTCCTCTGACTGGACTGAGAAGCTGCCCCCAGCCATGATGTGGCTGTGTGCAATGGGTGCTAGTGCCCATCACTCATGGCCCTGCATCGTGCATGGTGGCACAAGCATGCTCTGTCACATGAGTTGCCCTGCCCTGGGCAGCCTTCTCTGCAACAGAGCGTGGAGCTGGGTGGAAGAAACCTGGGGACCTGGGACAGGTTTCTCCTACCCCGGTCCGCTCTCTGTCTGGGTTACTTGTCTATGCTCCAGATCAGTCGTTAGCAGGCTTCTTTTTCAGCCTGTTGCACAGAAGAGCCTGTTGCCTGGCTGCTAGAGATTATTGGGGACCCAGACTTGATGGGAGAAGCCCCTAACTTTGGAGGTTTGAGGAACCGGGTAGGAGAGGTTGGAGGCCAGTAATTAAGCAAGAACTGTTACTCTGGGCAGAGGAAGCCCTTCTGTGACAGCAAGCCAAGGCTAATTCCCGGAGACAGTGGGTATTTTCAGACGTTACGAGATCACGCTCAGTACCCTGTGGTGGGGAATGGTCCTGTAACGTCTGTTGGGGAAACGGAAGTTCCCCCCCAGATGTTTACCATGGTCAATCGCGGTGGGGAATCACATTCACCACGCGATCAGCGGAACCGGCGGGGCCGGCGCCGATTGCGTGGTGAATGTGATTCCCCGCCGCGATGAAGGAGCCCATCTCGTCTGACGGCAAACATGACCCGGAATCCCCAGCGGGATTCCAGGCTGTGGTCAATTCGGGCTGGCGCTGCGGCCGCATTGGCCGTGGCGCCTGCCCATCTCCCCAGAAGGCGGGCGGTGGGGGAGCGTGTGTGTGTATGTGTGTACAGCCGCACATTGCCCATTTTTTCTTTGCAAATCATGATTGCGATCCACTGCCACTTATGGGTTTCAGTGGGGCAACACCAGAGTTGGTGGTTTGTAGTTAATGGCTGAAGGAAATATTAATGTATGCCTATATAAAAACTGGAGAGCCCACACCTTCAGCAGAAGGGCTGATTTGTAGGGGGGTGCACTTTGTTTTCACTATGGGTATTTTCATACATGACGCTAACCCCAGTTTAACCACACTTAAACATTTCTTATGCAGGACTGCATAGGGCACCAATACAGCCCTGCAACATGTATAAGAAAAGTTCAAGTGTGGTTAAACGGGGGTTAGCGTCATGTCTGAAAACACCCTATATTGATAATAATGAAATTCTTCATTTTGTTATCATTATTGGAATAACAATAATGAAATTAAACAATAATGAAATCAGTAACAATAACAAAAGTCGTTATTGATTTTGTTATTGCCTGGCAGGTGTTTTTTGCAGGGAAATGTGAAGAGAGGAGGAGGGAGCAGACATCACGGAGCCAGAAAGAGTGTTGAACTCTTGAACTGGGCCTGTGATGGGAGGAGAATAACTTTATTCACAAGGTCTGCCAGCAATCCAGTGAATTTCCTCATCTTGTCATTTATTTGACAATTATAAAGCACCAGACACATTGCATGAGCTATATGACTGCTTAATAAGAACAATATTATTATTGTTATGGATTTGTTGAGATTCTGGAGCTAATGGGCCATGTCTATTTTTTACAATTGTGAAACACCAGGTACATTGCTGTCACTATATAAATGCTGCATTTTATGATATTGTACACCACCCCGAGTGTTGGAGCGAGGGTGCTCCTGTCAGGTGAACTCCTTTTACAATGGTACCAACACCCGAGCCAACCCAAGGGCTCCTGCTACGGCACTGAGGAGTTTACAGTAATGCTCCAATGCCTTGTGGAGCCTACAAACCCCCTAGAAACTGGCTGCAGGTGCACAGGGGGTTCCTTACCCACCACTGCCTTAGTGTCCCAGGGCACAGAGAGGAGAGAGCGAAGGGACTAGCCAGTCCAATTGGAGGGCAAAGATGACAGCAACGATGGGTGCTGCAGAATTCGAAGAACTGGCGGAGCAGATGTCCCCAGCATTGCTCACGGGGACTCGGGTGGCAGCGAAGGTTTCATTCACAGCACAGGGTGGCTTGCAGGCAATGTCAAAATGAGGTGAGGGATCCTGGGGCACTGCAGATCAAGCTGCTGAGGGTTCCCTGGACTTGGTCATCGGTCAAAAAGATGTGACCCAGGCTGGTTCTAAACCAGGCTAAGAGGAGGCTGGTCAGGTACCCTCTTGCTACTGGGAGCAGTCAGCAGCACTGACCTTGGACACTGGTGCTGCCATGCCTGTATGGGATATGGGTACTGTGTGCAAGGAGGCTCAGGCCACCTATGATATACCTGGCCGGCCATCTATGGACCTCAGACCACATATGGTGCAAGGTCCTCAGGCCACCTATGGCCACCTATGGCATACATGGTATTGACCTAGGAATGTATGCTACGTCAACACATTATCCTTATCTCCTTGCCAGGTGACCATTTGGTGCAAGCCACTATGGGAACAAACTTGCAAAGGGGAGTTCCTGGGTATTTTTATGTTGCTCCATGATGAGGAGCCCAAGGAGAAGGGGTGGGGGGGTGGGTGGAGGAGGTTCAGGTCAAAGTGTAGGAGGCCACAGGTTCCCAGGATGTGGACAAACTGGATGGCATGTTTCTTTATTTACATGGGGGTGGTCTATAAATTCCCAGGTAAAGCATGGCTACTCATTCAGTATGCTGCCGTGATTCAGAGGACATATATGAACTTTGAGGGAATAGCATGGCAAGAATACAAGAAACTGTTTAGGCAGAAGGTGGCATCCAACCCTCAGATGCACTGAGATGTGACTGATTACAATCGTCACTCTCAATTGATGGCACCGCATACAGGCCATTGCTGAGTGTTCATTCTGGGAGTGGTGTGGTGATCCATGGGACTCCCAGACAAGGGCAGTCTAAGCTCATATGCTGGCTATTCAATAGGGGAGAGGTTTTTTTGTCCCTTTTGCAAATACACATGTTTGCAGTCAATGTGGGAGCTCCCATCTGGCCTTCTCCTGCTTCCAAGGGTGCAATGACAATGCTAAGGCAAAGCCCTCCTACAGCAATTAAAAGCAGGATAGGTCCGGGGCTGGTTGGTCAAATCAAGGGAATGGGGGACCCATGTTTGGCTGCCACACCACTCAAGCTTGAGATGCTGAGAGAACTTCTCCATAGGGATCCAAACATGATGGATGCAGAATACCTGTGGGAGGGGTTTTCTAAAGGTTTTGCCATGCCACATCAAGGTCCCAAGATTAACTGGAGGGCCAAGTACCTAAAGGGCATGGAAGATGTGATGTGGGGAAAAATAAGCAAGGAGATTACAGCAGGCAGAGTAGCGGGCCCTTTCCAGTCATGTGGTGCTCCCCCTTTGGGATTGCGCCCAAAAAGGTCCCCGGGGAATATCGGCGAATTCATCACCTTTCCTACCCGAGGGGTCGGTCAGTGAATGATGGAATAGCGCCAGAGCTTTGCTCAGCACAGTGTATATCCTTCGATTCTGCAGTATGCATGTTTCACACCTGTGGCTGATGTGTACTACTGAGAAAATCTAACATCAAGTCTTCCTTCCGTCTGTTGCCAGAATCCCAACTTGCTGGGCTTCACTTTTAGGGGTTAGTTTTAGGGGTTAATTCTTCTATGACAAGATGTTAAACGATGGGATGCTCAGTCTCTTGGTCTGCCTTTGAGAGGTTCAGCTCCATGCTGGAGTGGGCAGTCAAGGATAGGTCAGACTTGTCCTCCATTTCTCACTGTCTGGATGATTATCTGTTCTCAGGTAGGGCCAGCTTGCAGTAGTGTGAGTTGCTGATGTCAACATTTGCAGAGGTTGCGGGTGAAATGGTGGTGGTGCTGCTAGTCAGTGACAAAAACGACTTAGTGGAAAACGTAGTCGAAAAGCACATATTCATGGACAGACACTGCAGCATGAACCAACTCACCAACCCTATAACTCTAGGGGATCCGCTGGACTGGCCTCTCGGCTGACCTTTCTCAACATTGAAATAGATACATTGGTCTGTACATCCAGCCTCTCACTGAACAACCTGAAGGGCCTGTGGGACCTCCTGAGGGAGATCACAGGTGCAAAGAAAGTGGCATTGAAGTCGATGCAGTCACTTGTTGGGCATCTTAACTTTGCTTGCAGGGTGGTTGCCCCTGGCAGAGCATTCTGCATACAGCTAGCCACAACGATGGGTGGCATTTCAGCCCCTTACCATTGCATTAGGGTCACCAAAGGTGTGAGGGAGGATTTGTCAGTTTGACTCAGGTTCCTAGACACCTCTAACAGCATGTCACTCTGGAGGAACATCCAGCTCATAGAGGTTAACCTCCAACTGGTGTCAGATGCAGCAGGCGGTATTGGTTTCAGAGTTTTCTGGCAGAACCAATGGTGCATGCAGTGGTGGTCTCCCAGCTGGGACGCTAGCAGCCTACTCAGGAAAATAACATTCCTAGAATTCTTCCTGCTCGTTGTGGCAATCATACGGTGGAATCACAGTTTTCAGGATTCTCAGGTATGTTTTTGGTTAGACAACAAGGCAATGGTGCAGGTCGTAAACTGCCAGTCCAGCAGATCCCCTAGGGTTATGGGGCTGGTGAGATGGTTCATGCTGCAGTGTCTGTCCTTGAATATGTGCTTTTCCACTAAACATGTTCCAGTCCATAACAAAATCGCTGATGCTCTTTCTCATTTGCAGATGAAAAAATTCTATTCTTTGGCACCTGATGCCAATCTAGAACCAGAGATGATGCCGGAGGCCTTGTGGGCACTTGAGACCACTTGTTAAAGGATGGCATGCGATCTTCCATAGCAGAGGGCATGCTCACACAAGAGGTTTGAAGAGTTTATGTCTTTCTTAGCAGACCACAGACTCACGGGATGCTGGGCCATCCCCCATGAGCACACAAAGTGGTTTGCAGCACATTTGCATCAGTGGGGTCTGGCAACACACACTATCAAATGTTGCCTGGCCACCATCCCCTTCTTCAGCAAGGCCAATGGCTTTGCTGATCTATGTGCTGCCAGCTTCACCCTGAAGCGGGCAGTAGGGGTGGGCGTGCCAGTAAATCTGGTATCCGATAATGCCGGTACTGGGCATACCGGCATTATCGGATTCAACCCGGTAAATCCGGTCCCGTTACCGGATTCCAGGTACTGGATTTTTTTTTTCATTGCAGCCATTTAAATGAATGGCTGCAATGTAAGTCCCACCAAAAAAGTAAAAAAAAAAAAAAACCTCCCCGAGTCCAGGCTGCGCGGGTGGAAGGGGGGACACCCCCCACCCACCCTGCCAGCCTGGATTTTTGTTAAAAAAAGAGCCCCCCCCAGCACCAGTGGCTGCGGCGTCCCTGCCAACCCCCCCAACCCCCCAGGGATCACCCCTACTAAAGTTGACAGTGCTGTACCTTTGCGGAGCTCCGGGTGCGGCAGCCTCTGCGCCGGCTGTGGCTGCCGGCGTCAGAGACGCTCTAGGCCTTCCGGGGAACTTCCGGGCACCCTGCCTGCCCAGGTCCCAGTGCCGGGACCCTTGGCGACCCCGCTCCCCGCCCAGGCACCCCAGCCTCTCCGACCAGCCCCTGTCCAGCTGCCTGTCCACATCCGCCAGCGCTGCCACCTGCGGCGGCCCCCCGCCATCTTGGGTACTTGTGTGACCTGGAGGTTGGGCCCCCCCGGACTGGGCCATGGTGCTTCCCTGGGGGGGGTTCGTGTCATTGGACCTGGAGCACCTCTCCGCCTGTCCTGGCTGCCCTCCCTCTGGCCCTCTGTGACTGTGGGGCCACCGTTCCCCTTCTGGACCATCTCCGCTGGGCTCACTGTGCCTTGTGGGCCCCCATCGTGCCTTGGTCCTGGAGTCCTGGCCCCCCTTTCCAAGACTGCCTGTGTTGTTGTGGGGGTGCCTATGTGGACTGTGGTGCTTTGGGGGTGGGGGTTTGCTGCAGCCTGTGTCCTGCCCTGCCCCTTTGTGATGCCCCCCTTCTTCCGTGTCCCCCCCCTGCTCCCGTTGTTCTTTGTGCTTTGTTCGGGCACCCCTGCCCCCCCTTCCCACCCTTTCCCTTGGGTGGGTGCTCCCGCATGTGCGTGTGTGTGTGTGTGTGTGCCCAGGAGTGTGGTCATTCTGTGTGTTGTGCTGTGGGTCCGCTGTGTGTGTGCGCCTGCTGAGTGTGGTACCTGTCTGCCTCTTGTCCCTCTTCCCCCCTCCCTTCCCGTTTCCCTTGTGTGGGTGTTCCCTTGTGTGCCTTTTGGCTTCGTTTACCCTCAGGCGGCCATGTCTGTGTCCCGCCCCTGCCTGGTGTCTTCTGGGTGTTTTGACCATGGCTGGGGATTGGCGTCACGTCTGTTTCGCTGCCCCGATCCATGATGTGCCGGCCCGATTCCCGGTCGTGGTCCCGGTCCCGTCATGTCTGTTTGGGGCTTTTATTCGCCCCGCGCCGTGGTTGTTTTATTCACCCCCACTGGGGATCCACTGTGGTGAACCGCCTGCCTGTAACGTCTGAAATCACCCCATGTTAACATGTCTTATGCATGTAGCAGTGCTGTATTCGCACCCTGTGCAATATGGATAGGAAACATTAAAATGGTGTTAAAGTGGAGTTATGGTATATGTCTATTTTTCACCCATAGGACCACTGCAGCTGCCATACTTTGAAGTGCTGGAGAGGGCAGTCCAAAAAAGCAGCCCCCCTCCCACCCCGCAGGGAATCCAGGTGTGCAAGGGAGGGGTGGCTGCCGTCATAAGTCCCTCCATGGGTTGGCCAAGGAGCTGTCTACATGGGACAGAACTCCCAGACCCCTGCTGTGCAGCAGGATCAGATCCCTGGGAGGAGCTGCAGCAAAATAGCTGATTGGGGGCCCTGGAGGAGTGCACTCACCCTGGCTGCCAAACAGCTAGTTGCGGGACCCTGGAGTAGAACCCAGGCCACCAAACAGCTGATGGGGGGGGCAGAGACGTGGCTGCTAAACAACTGATAGGGAGGCCTGCTTACCCTGGCTGCTAAATAACTGATAGGGAGGCCTGGAGGAGCGTTCTCACCCCCTTTGCCAAACAGCTGATGGGGGGCCCTGGAAGAGCATGGTCACCCTGGCCACCAAAGAGATGATTAGTGGGGGCAGAGGAGAGCACTCACCCTGGCTGCCAAACAGCTGATTGGGGGTATGGAGGAGTCCGCTCCCCCTCATCAGCTGTTCGACGGCAAGGGTGAGTGCCCTCCACCCCCCAATTAGCTGTTTGGCAGCCAGGGTAAGTGTGTTTCTCCAGGCTCCCTCATCAGTTGTTTAGCGAAAGGGGTGAGTGCACTCCTCCAGGCCCGAACCTTGGATTTTGCTTCACATTGGGGCTGTATGGGCTGACCAGATGAGAGGTGACCTTGTGGCCCCATATTAGCCTGGGTTGGGGCAACAGTAGCCCATGGTGTGTCACTGGTCTCCAGCCGACACCCCGTAGCATCTAGGTGCCTGCCCCGAGATGGAAGTGGGTGAACTTCTGGTGGCCACCAAAATGATGGGCAGGTGACTCGCCAACGATTGTGGGCTACCATTTCATTTGATTCAACCACTGTAGTCCCAATACTCTAAATGTTAAGTGTCAGTCAAGGCTTTCTAAACTCTTGCTTGGAGCTAAACATCTCAAATCTACTTTTGGCATCTATGGGAATTACACAGTTAAATCCTCACATAATCTTTTGACTCTGTATTCTCTAGTTTCTTACTCACCACAACATCATCATGATAGGACACTGACTGCCATGATTGCATCTTATGTACACACTTTCTGGAATACTCCAGCTGCATCATGCGCAAGGAGCAATTTGATCTCCTAAGTTAGTTGTAAACTACCAGGTGGCCTTGGAGCTATCAGTACTGATTTCAGTTGCTGATCTTGCTGAAACTGCAACCCCAGTAGAAGAAAGCAGACCTGAAATGATTGATCAGTGGTTCTTAATGGTATTTTTGTTGATATCCAGCTGATTTTCCTGTTGCTCTTTCTTACATATTTATTCTATTCAGTCTGGCAAAAATTTACCAAAAAAAAGTATCCAAGTGATGGTTTCACAGCAGGTGCTGGATCAAACAGGTCTTGTTCTTTGCCCTCTTGGGAGGCCTACATGGATCACAGGAATCCTGATACTGCCCTTCAGATGACCTGCAGTAAAACTGCGGAAGATATGCTCAGTTTCTTTCCATGTATAAACAAAGTCTATATGAAATATTTGTCTATGTATGAATAGGGGGGATTTATTTTTCTATATGTACTATTTGCCTATGTAGTTGATTGAAAGTGGCATGAAGTAAATCTCGCCTAATAGATACTTATACAAGATTTTTATTTAAATGTCCAACAGTGTAAGTGTCAACATTTTCACTTTGATCTTTGTATGAATATACTGGCTTCAACTGGATAGGAAAGAGGGAAAAATTATGAGAAAGTGAGCAAGCTTTACAAACTAAAAAGTACACAGCCCTAATAAAATGCAGTTTGAGAAAGTCTCAGTGAGCTTCAAAGACACAGAGAGAAAAAAATACCCTGTAGACTTTGGATCTCATCCACCACTCTTAGCTCCAAGCTGCAAGTTGGAAATGTAAATAGAATTGTGAGAATATAGCTATGGCACGTTTATGCAATGCCAAATTATTTTTCATCAGACATGAGATTTACTTTAGTTGGATTACACTCTTTTGATTTGTACAAACAATGAAACAGAGGTGTCTATCAGTTCCCATTAAACATTTCTCATTAGACTCCTTGTCATGGGATAGAAGAATTGGAAATCTGGAGGTGGAATAGCAACAGAGTGTGGACAAATAATCAAAATGTAGCAGATTGAAAAGATCAAACCAGAACCCACTACGGAATAGGCAAAATTAACATTCAGAGAACAACCTCTCCTTCTTGTGACAAATATTTTAACAAGATCAGAAAGTGGCACATTAATCCATTTTCATGATAAAAAATGTGTATGAAGTATTAGAAATAAGACCATGGTGAGCTGCTATTATTAAAATGATAAGGACACAGTTCTGCCTGTTCATTGGCAGCATGTATTTTTTTGGATTTTTGCCCAGTTTCAAATTAAAAGTGGTTCTAGACATCAATTTCATTCAAGGCCTCACACATAATACATGCCTGGTGAAGGCTGTGGTGTTTTTTATAGAACTTAGTTTGAGATGAGAATTCTGCGCTGCATTTTAAAGGGAGGGCATGGACTCTGTACAGAAAGCAGAACGACTGCTCCCTAAGCGAACTTGTACCGTCTCATCCAAATGGTTTATATTAATACTAAAGATGGAACTGAAATGTTGCAAAGAACTCTTGACATTTTTTTCCATCTGAGTTCTGCTCTTGTACTAGATAGTACTATAGGTTGGTTGCTGCCTGGTGTTATGTCTAGAGCAAGGTGGGAGCCTCTGTGGGCAAAATCTAGCATGTGACTGGGTTTCGTTTGGCCTTTTCCAGTTCCTGTGTCTGGCCTGTGGATGTTCACCTACCCTCAAGCACTGAAAGAGTGAGCTCGGAGAAAGGGAGTGGAGTTGGTGCAGTGGCATGCACTGAAGGATAGGGAATAGATCCTCCAAGGCCTAGACTCATGATCTGGACCCTTTCCTTCCATCCTGAGTGCATCCTTTAAACACCACCAATCCCAACTCATTTCTAACTTGAAGAGTTAGACTATTGCTTACAGGAGCACTGATTTGATGCAAAGCAGACAGAAGGCACTGGAGAATCTGGCTGACTGACTCTGGAGTAGAGCTGAAACAGATTCTTGATTTGGTACCCATAATACCCACATTTTCAGATAGTGTTTTGGGTATCCAAATCAGTACCCAAATACCATTCAAGTACTCAAAATACTAAAATCCAGGACTTTGGTATACCAGTTGTTAGTTTACTGAAACTGGAACTAGAAAACTGGTTCAGGAACTGAAAAGTACCCAAAATATTCAGCTCAATTAGGGTAATAGAAATTTGACGGATATCCCCATTTTTGTGGGTACTCGTTTTAGCTCTACTTCAGAGCTATGGAGGAAACAATAAATAAATAAATCATGCAAGATTAACAGTCTTCTGGATCAGGCCCTTTAAAGTTTTTCTTCCAAAACTCTAGCTTTGGGATTAAGAATTTTCCCTGTGTGTCCTGCAAATCTTTACATATGGAGAAAATTGAATTAAAATAAATAAGAACTAAAATGTGTACATTAATTTCCTCCAAGCAGTAGAATCATATTTTTTTCTCCAGACAGTAACTATTTTTGCAAATTCACAAAACAAAACAAAATATCTCAAAACTGGGCAAGCACCTTGGTATTGAAGTAATAAAATCCAGTGCTGCAAACACCTTGCTAACCATGTGTAAAAAAAATTCAAAAGGGAAAATCACATCAGTAGATTATCTGACCCGTACAGTATCTTGCAGATGTTTCGGTATAGCCTTTGGGATGTACCTCATTTCAAGGTCTATATAGTAGAAACAAATTGTGCATTTACACAGCTAAAGACTAGCTGAATTCCCATAAGAATATTCAAAGGCTTTTATGTTTGACCAAGCGCTGTGTTCTGCTACTTTGGCAAAGAGGTATTAACAATGACATGTTAATAGTAATGGAACCATACCTTTGCCATCTGGGTTACAACACTTAGAGCTGTGTCATCTGACCGTATTTAATGGCTCCACCTTAAAGAGATGATAAATGAGACCAACTTGACCTGGCCTTAGACCAAGTCATGGATTAAACAATTTCTTTCAGCTTGGTTGGTGCATTATTGAGGAAACATGCTAAGTAAAAGCCATTCAGTCACAGTGCTTAAGTATCAAAAGAGTGCATGGAATTCAAGAAATGCTGCCAATGTGCCAACCAGATTTTGATTTATAAACATGGCAGAGACTAGCTTCACAGTTCTCAAACAATAGCTAGCCTTCTCTCAGGTCGGCAGTTCTTGAATGAGGCTCAACCCTTTGGCTTACACGAGTGCTTAAAACATTACATTCTGCTTCCAGAGCAAATAAACTCAGACACAGTATATGAAGTAGTGTTTAAAAGGGGTATTATCATTTTGATTATATATATTACTATCTTTGCATATAGCCAACCTAAATTTAAAGAGACAGGAGGAGCAGGGTTAAATAAACAGACTAACATTCGGGTTCAAAACCTTACTGCCACATAAAAAGGAACAGAAGCTTCCCTGTTTCATCTTGAACAATGATAAAAGGATCTTCGGATTTATGATGCTAGGATTTCAGAAAATAAGAGCACAGGAACTCACATACCACATCAGATCAATGGCCCATCTAGTCTAGTATCCTGTTTCTGATAGCGTAAAAACATGCGTGGTGGTGGAGGGTCACTGTAGGTGCTGCTTGCATCCCAGTCAGAATCAGGTCCAGCCACAGAGGAAACATTCACAAGGCGAGCAGTGGGACGCAACCCCAATGCTGCACCCAGCAGCCCGCCTCCCCTCATGACGGACAGCTATGGCAGTCAATGATGGTCACCATGTCCACCCATCATGGGGTCCACTCCGGACTGGTCCAGGAACAGTGGGCTACCACTCATGATAGCCCGCTGTAGCCTGGTTGGGCAGGCCATTCCCTTGGCATGGTAGTGGCTAACCCGAGCTGTGACTCATGAGTGACAATATCATGACTGGGAAAAGTTTCTCATTAACACCATTCAATTGTTAACACGAGACCCCCTGCCACGTGAGATTATTGGGGGGGTTGGTTCCCCAATATCTGCTCTATCTTTAAATTTAGGGAGTAAGCCAAATTAGGGGGTCCCCTCGTGTTCAAGGGATCAAGCTGAGGACAGTACGCACTACAGGGCAGTTTATGTACCCTCCCCAAATAGAAAGAGAGAGAGAGAGAGAGATACAGGTGTCCAATAAGGACAAGTTTATTGATATATATATATATATATAGGTAACACAGAGAAACACAGCCCTGGTCTGGCTGGTGGGATATAACAAGAGGAAAACACAAACGGCTTGCGGGGATTGTAGGGAAAAGGGGGGGGTTTCTGGTGTTGGCTCAGCGAGGGGGAGCGAGAGAATGAGAGAGAGAGAGAGAGAGAGGGCTTCCCCAGTTGGCTGGGAAAGTCTGGACCTTTTGAGACTTTCCTTGCCTGTTGAGATGGGACAGGCGGCCCATGAATCCAGTGGAGTTCGGGGGATGGAGATAGGAGAAGGGGCAGACCAAAGTCTGGAAGATCTCTTAACTCAGACATGCACAGAGAGTGACCTGCACATATCTGGCTCCCATGATTTCTCAGAGGTTGATGGGAAAACCAGGGCAGTTATAGGGTACCGAACAAAGGATTTGGGGAGGGTATGATGGGTCATTTGGGGTACACAATGAGCTAATGAGGGGAGAAATCCAACTTCCACTTCCATCACAAAAAGGGCCATCCAAGATGCATAAGATATCTTTGACACAGGCGGAAAGAGTGAACAACTGTGACTGGAGGGTAGTTAAGGAGGGGAGGAGAGGACTAACGATTGGCTTCCTGGGACACAAAGGGAGCCCCTGGATTTCTTTATTCCTGAGGGGGGGGGTTGCTGCTCCAAGTTCCAGTCATCGGTGCTCTACTGAATAGGAAGAATGCCTCTTAATGACCCCATACTTTACTCTAGGCATTTTCCTTTTTCCTCTCTTCCCCCAGGTTCAGGCTGGTATTTCACATGAGCGACCTACTTTCTGCTGGGTTCCATGGTGGCTGGGCCTGATCCTTGTTTACAAGCCCCTCTTTGCTATGGGGGCTATCCTTTCAAGCTCCCCTTTTCCACATTTGCCGGCCCTTGGTCACCAATGAGGCCTGTTCCTTTAAGGCCTCGTGGTCCAAGTTTACTGGCCCTTGATTATACAGCGAGGGGTGTGTGTGTGTAACCCATTTTAGGGAAGACTGAGGCCATCATCAACAATTCCCCCCGTTGTGGGCTTTTTAATCCATTAAATTAGCCCACATATAATTATAGGGAGCACTATAGGAGGTGCCACATCCGAACCATGGCTGACCAGTCTAATACTTTCGTTCATCACATGTAAAACACCAGCCCGCTTCTGGAAGACTATGACCAATGCGGTCAGGTAGAGCCTGCTTTTAAGTTACCGGTAGACTAGAACCTCAATTCAGCAAGAGTTCCCCCATTCTTGTGGGAAGGTATAGGATCCAACGGGAGGTCGGGGTGGAGCATACTGAATGCTGCTGGGGAAACCCCTATACAACTAAGGGGACTAAACAAAAAGAGGCAGGCGGAAAAAGAAACTTAAACTTACACAGTTCAGACTGGGTATATAAACCTATACAATAAAATCATTATCAATGAGATTACACAATAAACTCAATAACCAATCTATATGAGGGGCAAATATCTAGGGGAGAAATTAATATGCATTAAAATCATAAACTCAGTTATCAATAATACTACACACTACATTCAATAATTAACACACGAGGGCCCAATATCTATGGGAAAACTTTATATATATAT
>QEPC01004588.1:251262-272290 GCA_003113815.1 Sphenodon punctatus | reverse complement strand
TGACCCTTTCTGGAGCTCCTCCATAGGGAGTTCTGCAACACAACAAGGGGCACCTTTCCCGGGTACGGACCCCCGGGCCCCCACCTGTATCAACCTCTCCAAACCAACGCTCGCCACTGTGATCTGCAGGACACGTAAGAAACATATTTTATATGCTAGGCAGGCCAGGCTAGGATCTATCTAAGAACTGTTGCATTGGGTACCTGATTGTGTGAGCAGGATAATAAAACAGTGTTGTACCCAATTAAAAACGTCTAATTTGTGGTGTGGGGGTGACAAAGATCCCGATTGGGGAATTGTGCTTGGGAGGGAAATTACTGGATATTAAAAACGTCTAATTTGTGGTGTGGGGGTGACAAAGATCCCGATTGGGGAATTGTGCTTGGGAGGGAAATTACTGGATTTTAAATCCTAACATTACGGAAACCTGGCTGGACCTTGAGTCGGGGCCTGTCTTGGCTGACCTTGTTCCGGCCGGGTATTCCATGCAGCATCAGCCACAGTCAGAGGGATGGGGTGGGAGGGGGGCAGTGTAGCTATGATTTTTAGAGAGCGGTGGTTGGTTAGGAGATATCCGATGCAAACCATGGTAGGGATTGAGGCTCTTCACCTAGTGTTCGATTTGACGGGGGACAGTTTGGGGGTGCTGCTCGTATACCGTGTACCTACCTGTACAACAGCTTCTCTACATGCTCTGGCAGAGGCAGTGGCGGGACTGGTGTTGCGGTCCCCAAAGGCATTAGTCTGGGGTGATCTCAACATTCACGTCAACGCCAGTCTCGGAGGGGGGCGGAGCATGAGTTCATGGCCACCATGGCAACCATGGGCCTGTCCCAGATGGCCAGCAGTCCAACACACCAGGGGGGGACATACTCTCGATCTCATGTTTTGTACCAACCTTGAGGTGGGTGCTCCACTATTGGGGGAGATATTAATGGTGCCCTTGTCATGATCAGATCATTCTCTCCTACGGACCTCTCTCTTAGTGTATGTCTGCCCCTGGAAGGGTGTGAAGCCAATTGAAATCGTTCACCCCCGGAGGCTAATGGAACTGGAACGGTTCCGGTTGGCCCTCAGGGAGTTACCCTCTGACCTCGACGACTGTCTCATCGATGACCTTGTCGCATTATGGAACACTCTGTTGACTGAGGCCATTAATCGGACGGCTCCTAGACATCCACTGTCGAGGTGACAGCACTGCAGGCCTCCGTGGTTTTCGGAGGAACTGCAAGTGCTGAAGTGAGAAGGGCGTCAGTTGGAGCGATGGTGGCGTCATTATTGTACTGAAACCAACAGATTGTGGCATAGGGCCAGTTTACGAGCATATGCCGAGGCTATGAGGGAAGCGAAAAAAGCTTTTTTCGCTGCTCTTATAGCATCTGCAAAATCTCACCCAGCGGGGCTGTTCCGGGTGGTGTGGGGGCTGGTCCCTCCACCATGGAGTGGAGTCATCTACAACATGCTGTGATAGGTTTGTGAATTATTTTGTGGATAAAATTGCTCAGATTCACTATGTTTTCGACGCTGCACTTATTACACTAAGAGAACCAGAGGTTATGGAAGTCATGCCTTGTCCGGTTTTATGGGATCAATTTCAGTTGGTGACACCTGCTGATGCGGTCAAGACCCTTGGGGCAGTTAGGGCCACCTCTTGTGAATTAGATCCATGCCTGTCTTGGCTAATTAAATCTTGCCAGAAAACAATTTATTTATTTTATTTTTATTTTCTTACATTTATGAGTTGCCCCATATGCCTATGGCAACAATGGGGTCGTTGCTGGTGGGGTTGGTCAATGCTTCCCTTCAGGAGGGCAGAGTGCTGGGCTGTCTCAAAGAGGCAGTGGTGCAGCCTCTGTCAAGAAACCATCATTTGATGTTGACTCCCTTGCCAGCTATCGACCTGTCTCTAACCTTCCCTTTTTAGGGAAGGTTATTGAGTGGGTTGTGGCTTAGCAGTTTCAGGGGCATCTCGACCACGTCAGTTTTCTTGATCCCTCGCAGTTGGGATTTTGTCTGGGTCATGGCATGGAGACTGCACTTGTGGCCTTGGTGGATGATCTGCACCGAGAGATGGACCGGGGTCGCTCGACCCTGTTGGTCATATTAGCTCTATCATCTACTTTTGATACGGTGGATCATGAGATGTTGGTGGCGCTCCTGTGGGAATGTGCAGGGGTGGGCAGGACTGTTCTTGAATGGTTCCACTTGTTCCTGACTGGGAGAACACAATGAGTGGTACTCCGGAAGTGTTTTTCATCATACCAAGACCTCATGTGTGGGGTCCCGCAGGTTTCGGTGTTGTCCCCCTCTTGTATACATGCAGCCTCTCAGCAAGGTGATCAGGAGGTTTGGCATACGGTGTCACCAATATGCTGATGACACTCAGCTATACCTCTCTTTTTCAACTGACCCAGACCCCGCAGTCTCTGTGCTTACTCGATGTCTGATGGCTGTGGGGGATTGGATGAGGGCTAATCGATTGAAGCTGAATCCTGACAAGATGGAGGTGATGCTGGTAGGGAAGGCGATGGAGTTAACGGCCCCCATCATTGATGGGGTCTGTCCACAGTTGGTTCCCCAGGTACAGAGTCTGGGGGTACTCTTCGATGCGCAGCTCTGCTTGGATGCCCAGGTGGAGGCTATGGCGAAGGGTGCCTTTCACCAACTACTTCTGGTACGTCGGCTTAGGCCGTACGTGTCGGACTCCAACCTTGCCACCATCATTCATGCTTTCATCACCTACAGACTAGACTGTGGTAATGCACTCTACAGGGGCTACCCATGGTGACGGCCTAGAAGCTGCAGCTGGTGCAGAATGCATCGGCCCATCTCCTGGTGGGACTAGGCCGCCGGGAGCACATTACACCAGTGCTCCGTTCTCTACACTGGCTGCCAATAGTTTTCCGAGCCCGATTCAAGGAGTTGGTTTTAACCTATAAAGCCCTGCCTATCTGCGAGAACGCCTTACGCCCCTCCCCCCAGGTAATGGACCGGCCCCTGCGGTCATCGGGGGATGCCCTCCTTGTGGTTCCCTGAGTCTTCTGGGGGGCCACACAGGGGAGGGCATTCTTGGTGGCTGCACCGAGACTGTGGAACTCCCTTCTGGTGGGGGTGCATCTGACCTCGGACCTCCCCTCCTTTCATAAAAGCTGCAAGACCTGGCTGTTCTGCCAGGCATTTGGCGGGGGAGGAGCGGGATGAGGGTGTAATAGTATATTTTATAGTTTTATTATTTTAATTGTTGATGTAGACTGTTGTGAGCCGCCCCGAGCTGCCTGTGGCAGGAGGGGCAGGATACTAAATGCTTTTAATAATAAATAGTAAATAAATAAATTCATTTTCGTTTCAAGAAGTGGTGCATTCAGACTGTGGTAGGTCTGGGCTCATGTCTCCATTATGGGCACCCCTAGGGACAGAATCTCCAGGCTGGGATGCAGGGCACTCCAGATCTCAGTGCCAGACCCCCTGCACACACACCCACACCCGAGTGGCAGCAACCTTATTAAGAAGGAAGTTCTAAGAGTGTGCAGGAGTAGGCCCAACACTCTGCCTCTGCCCACTCTGAAAATGTCCTTCTTGGCAGAACTCTTTTCAGTGCTGTTGGGAAATTTTCATTAGGGGCAATGTGAGAGCCCTACTCCTTCCCTCTTTCAAAATTATTTAGGAGCACTCAGGTCACTTGGATAGAGCGTCCCCTCAGAGGCCTTGTTTACGTGAGACACTCCCACACATCCACCCATAGAATACGTGGGGGACCATCTCCTGTGAAAGTGAGGAGAAGGTCCGATTCAAAGTGTTGGTTTTCACCTATAAAGCCTTACACAGTCTGGGCCCTGTCTATTTGCGAGACTGCCTCACTCCCTGGGTTCTGGACCGGCCCCTGCGGTCATCTGGGGGTGCCCTGTTGGAGGTCTCTCGGGTTTCCCGGGGGGCCACGCAGGACAGGGCATTCTCGGTGGCCGCAACACGCCTTTGGAACTCCCTCCTGGTGGGGGCCCGTCTGACCTCGGACCTCCCGGGTTTCCATAAGAACTGTAAGACCTGGCTGTTCCGTCAGGCGTTTGGTGAGAGAGAAGGGTGAGGGTTGTGGGTGGTGGGTGTTAAGGGTTTTTTGTCCCCATTTTTATTGTTTGTTTTTGCTATTTAATGTTTTTATATATTTTATATTGTATTTTTATTGATTGATTTGTTAGCCGGAGGGGCAGGGTATATTTTTTAAAATAAATAAATGGGTGTGCACTCCCATGACCCACACATTCCCACACATCCCACCCGCACCCCATGCACGGAGCAATTGGTGAAAACTCCAGTTACTCCATGCATGGGGAATGTGTGGGGGATGGGTGTGCGTTTGTGTACACCTGCACCCACGCACTGCTCGCATGGGCAGCATTCCAACCACTGCCCATGGACCTGGCCTACTCCTCTTGCCCATTTAAAAAGGGTCAGAGTTCCAGGGCATGGGTTTAATTGAGTCTCCTCACACCATGGTATTTATACCCCCGGTTGCAAATATTTATTCAGATATTTGGATAGCTACCTAAATAATATTTAGGAATATTACATTTGGTATTCCTGTCTAAAAGTAGTTCCTTAGTTGGTTATAGACCTCACATTTTGGTTGTCTTCATGAAAGATACATGTTCACTGATTTGGGCATGATCACAGTTTATCTTAACCTACGTCTTCTTCCTATTACTGCAGAAGGTGTGGAGAAAAGCATTTATATCAGCCAGAAAAGAAGGACAATTTACTGAAAGAATCTAACAAAATCATTTCAGGAACAATAGTTTCAGATCCCAAACAGCAAGTCTCTGCTTTCAGGCTGGAAAAATTCAATCAATAAATCATACCATAGATTTTACAGGGACTTTATTTCATGGGCAAAATTGGAGTCATGTGCTAGATATTCCCTTTCAAGACGAAAGCTTTTAATCCTTGATTATTCAGTTAGCAAGATGGTAGATAATAAATCTACTATGACTAGTAAGACTTATGCTTCTAAATTAGCTTCTGTCTGCTTTTGAGGAAATAGCAAAAAAAAATCTGGTATGACAAATCAGTGAAATTCAAATATTAGTGATGTTTACCAAGGACCCATGTCATTTTTTGTTTTTGTTATTAAAAACTGTCATTTCCATTATCGTTATTAACGAAATTTTATTTTTCATTATTGGTGTCGTTATCGGTATCGATTTTGAGTGATAGCCAAGATTTTGTTTTCAGTATCACTTCTGTTGTGGGCTGCCACCAGTGGTGGAAGTGCCAGCAGACACCTGCCCCAGGCTTCTCAGAAGTTGAACTCCATCCTCCCTTTCTCATTATAATGCAATAGTAATAATAAGTGCACAATGACAATATGAAAAATTACTAATATGTATGTCTAACCTAAACCCACACCTAATGTTCTATATATATGCAATATATTAAGTATCTATTTCAATAAACATCTATCTCTCTCTCTCTCTCTCTCTCTCTCTCTCTCCTATAATGCTAGTATATATAATAAAAAAGCCTAGTATCTATATAATATCTAATCTAATCTAATCCATCAATCTTTAATATAGATCTATCAATCTATAATCTTTATATAGTATCTATATAATATCTAATCTAATCTATCAATCTATAATATGGACAGAGGGAGACAGATGGGAAAGACAAAACTATAGGGTATATCTATCTAGCCTCAACCTATATTATCTATATCTGTAATCTATATCTATCTAATCTATATACCTTAACCTATATCTAATAGGTCCGTGGCAAATAAGGCCCCAGTAATCTGGGACTTGATCCTGGACGGGGCTGCGGACCTTGTATGTATTATGGAAACCTGGCTGGACGGGGAGGCGGGGCCAGTTTTGGTCGATCTTGTTCCAGTTGGGTATGCCGTGCAGCACCAGCTCTGCACTAGGGGCCGGGGAGGTTGTGTAGCTATTATTTTTAAAGAGACATGGCCTGTGAGGAGGTATCCAGTGCAGGAGATTCCGGGGATTGAGGTCCTCCATATGGTGTTTGATTTGGCTGGGGGCAATCTCTGGGTGCTGCTGGTGTACCAAGCCCCTTCCTGTCCAGCAGCATCCCTTGCCGCTCTAGCAGAGCTGGTCTCAGCGGTGGTGCTGAACTCCTCCAAGACTTTAGTCCTGGGGAATTTCAATGCCCATGCCGGGAGCGGAGCGAGAATTCATGGCCACCATGGCAACCATGGACTTGGTCAGGAGGTCAGACTAGATGATTTGGCGGTCTCTTCTGATGTTGGATTATTCTTGTTCATGCTCTGGTCATCTCTCACCTCGATTACTGTAACCTCCTTCTCACTGGCCTTCCCTGGTCTCACCTTTCTTCCCTCATCTCTGTCCAAAACTCTGCTGCCAGGGTCATCTACCTCGCCGGTCGCTTCGACCATGTGCAGCCCCTCCTCTCTTCGCTTCACTGGCTTCCCCTGCCTGAACGAATCCTGCACAAGCTCCTAGTCTTCACCTATAAAGCTCTTCACAACCTTGCTCCCCCCTACCTCTCTGCACTTATCGCCCTCCATACTCCAGCCCGTGCACTTCGCTCCTCCTCTGTCCCTTCTCTCACCCTTCCACGCCTTCCCTGCTCCCCTAAGCGCCTTCGTCCCTTCTCACTTGCTGCCCCCCATGCCTGGAACTCCCTCCCTGTCCACATCCGCCTTGCCCCCTCCCTTCATACCTTCAAATCTCTCCTTAAAACTCACCTCTTTCGCTCTGCTCTGTCTGACTCTTTATCCTGCTGAGCCACTATTCCTATACCTACGATCGGTTTACCCTTATCCTTGCAACATGGACCTGCCTGCTGTCATTCTCATCGTAACCAAGCCAAGTACGTGCACTTGAGACCTTGCATCTTCATGAATGTTAGACCCCTTGTCTCTCCCTCTGTTCCCCTTCCTAAGTCTCTCCCCCAGCGCCTGTCTCTCAGATTGTAAGCCCTAGGGGCAGGGACTGTGTCCATTTTATTACTTTGTAAAGTGCCAGGTACACTGCTGGCGCTATATAAATGTTTGTTATTTTTAATAATAATAATAATAATAATAATAATAATAATAATAATAAATAACTCTTTGGGCTCCATTGATAGCTTTGTCATTGGCCTGTTTGAGTACATGATCTTGGCTGACCACCTCTCTGTGTGCCTCATTCCCAGCCATTTGTTTCTCTTGTCTATTTGGAGTATGATCCTCAAATCTCTACAGCAGCATAAACCCATTAAAGTGATTTGGACATGTGTTGGCAGAGCACTTTGAACATCAGGCTATGAAACTGCAAGTTCTTTGCAGCAGAGGCTGTCCCCTAGCATGTGTTTTGTTTCTACAGTGATTAACACACTGAGGTTCTGAAACTGTGTCACGATCCCAAGCCAGGTCATGCCATTTGTAGAAGAGGTCACAAACAAAATCCCAATTGATAGCTGATGTGACCTTATTCTTACACCAGCAATATGGCTGCTGCTGAACTGTTGTGACTAGAGAGTCCCCTCTCTCAAGGCACTTACAGTTTAGAATGGACAAGGGGAGGAGCAATAAAGAGGAACCCTCCTCCCTTGTAACTAAGCTAAGCATGTGTCCTGCTACTTGTCAGCTGCATACATTTATCACTGGCCCTCCCTATATGGCCATCCTCTAAGAGGATCATACTCCAAATACTCCATACATCCTCTAAGAGGATGGCCATATAGGGAGGGCCAGTGATAAATGTATGCAGCTGACAAGTAGCAGGACACATGCTTAGCTTAGTTACAAGGGAGGAGGGGGATATTTGAATGTCTTTGATGCTTTGTGGGCTGACAGAATTATATTTAAGTTTTAAAATGGGGTCATGTAGTCAATAGCTTGGGAAATAGTATCTTAAACCAATAGGGCACCTACCTCAGTGAGACCTTTAAGAACTACTTCAAAATAAGGTACAAAAATGACAGCAGTGAGAAGCTGGAGTTCAGGAAGGTAGAGGAACCACACAATTTCAGACTTGAGCAATGCAGAAATCTGGGAAATTGTTGGACAAAGAGATGTTAGGTAAACCATACCAGTCACGACTGCTTTCAGATCCATATATCTGTCCTGCATTGCTCCATTTATAGTTCTGATTCTTGACGTGGCTGAGGAAGGACCCTGTGTGGTCTAAAAACGTTCATATTCTTACCAACAGAAGTTGATCCAATAAAAAGGTTACATCTCTTCAGTATGGAAAAGCGACAACAGATCAGGGGTATGATGGAAGTTTATAAAATCCTGAATGGTGTAGGGATGGGCGAACAGAACCGATTTCGGAAATTCGGTTCGGTTTGGAAGTTCGGTTCGGTTCGGTCGACCGAACTATTTGAGTTCGGTCTGAACTTCTGAACAAAGTTCGGAAATTCAAACCCCATTGAACTGTTTGGAATATTATCTTTTAGGGATGGGCGAACAGAGCTGAGTTCAGAAATTCGGTTCGGTTTGCAAATCGAGTTCGGTCCGGAAGTTCGGTTCAGTCGACCGAACTGGTCGAGTTCGGTCCGAACTCCGAACTTCTGAACCACATTCACCCATCCCTAGAATGGTGTGGAACAAGTAAATAAGGAGTTATTTACCCTCTTGAATAGTACTAGAACAAGGGGACACTCCATGGAAGTAACTGGCAGCAGATTTTAAACAAATGAAATAACGTATTTATTCACTCGGTGCACAATTAACTTGTGGAACTTGTTGCTAGAGCATGTGGTCAAAGTCAGTAGCATAACTGGGTTTAAAAAAGAATTGGATAAGTTCTTGGAGGATAGGTCCATTAATGGCTACTAGCCAAGTAGGTTGGGGGAACGTAACCTCTGATTGTTGGGAGCTGGGAGTGAATATCACTCCATTGCGACCTACTGGGTCCAAAGCAACTAAGAATGGCCACTGGGGAAGACAGAATGTTGGACTTGATGGACCATTGGTCCTGACCTAGTATGGCACTTCTTAATTCCTTCTTATATTTTATGCTCTTTTAAGGGGAATCTCCAGCGCATGGGCCAAATCTGGCCTGAGGTTACTTTTTATGTTGCTTCTTTCTGATCCATTGATCAAGTCCCAACCCTCAACCACTTAAAAACTGAGCTCAGGGGAAGGGAGCAGAATTGAGGACATGCACTGAAGGATAGGTGGTAGATCCATGGCATAGATCTATGATCTGAACCGTCCCCTTCCTTGCTGCCAAGTTTCCTCATTCCTGCAATAAAAGATATCATCGGTCTTGTTTTGACTCCATCTTATATAGAGAATAAAAACACATTTGATGATGGCTCTCTGCACAGAGAATTTGGGATGCACTCTTTCTCATGTTGGTTTCATACCAACACCCTTATTTTTGTAGTCACCCTGCTCTTTGTAAAGGCAGTGATCTCTCTTGTTGCTTCTTCAGTTCAGTTGGACAGGATAGGCAGCACTCTGACTCCTCCTGAAGCAATCCCTGTGATTCGGCTGTTGCCTCTTTCAGCATATGTTTGGTAGCAGACAGGCTCTGCTGACTTAAACAGCCTCTGGTGCAAGACAACTAGGGTTACCAGGTGCCATCTATGTTAATTTTTAAGGAACACTTATGAAAAATACATGTTGCAGGCCCTGTATTGGCACCTAAGGCAACTCTAGGTTGTAACCCTAAAGACAGCTTGTTCGCTCTTGCCTTAGTTGCATGAACAAAAGGCTACTAAATTGGGAAAATTAACCATCATGCAGCTCCTGCTTTCTTACCCCAAAGTGTCACATAGACAACACTAACTTTATGGTAACCCTTGGTAACTATTTGGAAACCATTTCAGAACAAAAGCAAACATTCAATTAACTCGGTAGCCACCTATCACATATTAAAATATCAAATATGATACAAAACCATGGCTCTACAATAATGGTTTAAAGAAGAATTATGGTATTTTAATATGCATGAGGTGCATGCAAATATACAGCCATGTCTCCCCCAACGAGCTCTCACCAATTACCCAATGCTGTTTTTCAAGCACTGCCGTATCATCAACCTTACAAGGGTCTGATCAACTGCCTGGAAGGATCTTGTGGATGGATATTCAGTGTAATTAGAACCTGATCTATAGCCCACTGAAGTCAGTTGAAAGATACTCGACAGGCGTGCAATAAGTTTTATTACCTGCTCTTGAAACTTCCTTACCCAATCCTAAACAAAGTCCCCGAACCCTCCTGTTGCCAGCTCTTTCCAAACCACAAGCAGCAGGATTTTCCCGTGCAAGCCATGGGAAATGTTTCCTTTAGTTTGTACACACACAGCGGTGTCTGCTTTGCTCTGACTTTGCTTCACTGAGGCAGTATCACAGTGTGACACCTGGAAAAAACAAGCAAAAGATAACAGAACACTCTTTAAACTAGAGCAGGTCAATTAAAAAACTTATTAACAAGCCGTTAAGTCTCTGTGGTTTTTGTGTACAGTATTCAGCAGAGGGGTTTGGAAGCTGAAATGGGGCTTTCTTCCTCGTCCCCAGGTATCCGTTACTGTAAATGACTAAGGGGCACTGAGAGAGCTTCAACAATGCTAAAACAAATGTGAGTAATTGTGCTAAGCTTTGCTAAAGCAAAGATTTGTATCATGCAAATTTCCTTTCTGTATCGGTATTATTGCTTTGCTGATAGGTTAAAAAAATGGACACACCCCCTTTATTCCATCACACTAATCAATGTATGAGATATCATTTTTAAATGGAATCATGGGGGTACAGACCCTAGTAAGTGTCAGAAATGTGCTTTTGAAGCTATAGATTTATTATTGGTAAAATCATATGGAACCAGGCAACTTCTTCCAACCTAAATGCTGGTGTATGCACAGTGTGTGAACACGTTTAACTAGCTATGGAGTAAGTGCCAGTTGGAGTTATGGGGTAACAGCTATGGAACAGAGCTCTTCTTGGGCCAGATATTTGGTTCCAAGCTTCTTTGCATGTTTCAGGGCTGTATTGGCACCCTATGCAGCCCTACAACATGCATAAGGAATGTTAAAGTGGTGTTAAAGCAGTGTTAAAGGCACATGTCTGCTTTCACCCCATGACAGATTTTCAAATAGCTTGTTTTGCAGTGCACTATACAGTGACCTTCTCCTACTGGTTGAATGTCAGCCGTTCTTCCTCTGTAGCTCTGGTAGAAGAACTGGGCACAGGTGACCAATAGGTCAAGGGTTCAAATCTGGACTAGAGATGTGCACCAGGGATCCATGTCATTTTTTGTTTTCGCTTTAGTTTTTCATAATTAAAACATGTCATTTTTGTTATCGTTATTAATGAAATTTCATTTTTGTTATTGGTGTCATTATTGGTATCGATTTTGAGCCACAATGAAGATTTTGTTTTTGGTATTGTTTCCACTGTGGGCTGCCACCAGTGGCAGAAGTGCCAGAAGGCACCTGCCCAGACTTTTCAGAGGTTGAACTCTTTCCTCCCTTTCTCATTATAATGCAGTAATAATAAGTGCACAATGACAATATGAAAAATGACTAATATGTATGTCTAACCTACACCTAATAATGTATACTATATGGAAAATATTCCTATCTATCTATCTATCTATCTATCTATCTATCTATCTATACTAGTAGCCTAGTATATCTACTAATATCTATATAATATCTAATCTATCTCTCTGTCTCTCTCTCTCTCTCTGTATGCAACTAATATATCTCTATATAATATGAACAGGGGGTAAACAGACAGGGGAAGGGGAAAGGAAACAACTATAGGATCTATCTATCTATCTATCTATCTATCCATCTATCCAGGGGGAGACAGACAGGGGAAGGGAAAAGGTAAAATAAAGGGTATAAGGGAAGATAAGGTATAACACTGAGGGCTGGGGACGATTTTTAGTGCAAGCACCAGAGTTCTGTAAATGCAACCTGACACAACAAGAGCTAACACAGAAAAAAAGTCAAACAGCCTGGCCTTGCAACATAAAGGGTTGCAGTGCCCCCCAGAACCTCCATGATTGGTTATGGGAGGCAGGAGGCATTGAGCAATCACAGGGTGCCATACAACTGCTTGGGATATGCTTGTGCTGCTCATTGGCTAGCAATTACATCAATCAGATCCTTCCTCTCCCATCAAAGGCCCAGTTCAAGAGTTCAACGCTGTTTCTGGCTCCGAGATGTCTGCTCCCTCCTCCCCTCTCCACATTTCCCTCCAAAAAACACCTGCTAGGCAATAATGAAACCATTAACGAATTTCATTATTGTTATTGATTTTGTTATTATTTATCTTTGTTAAAGTTATTGCAATAATGATAATGAAAATGAAGAATTTCGTTATCATTATCAATATAACAAAAATGAAGTGCACAGCCCTAATCTGGACCTCAAGGTAAGCTGAAGCTGTGATTTCTTGCATAGGTAAGTTTTGTGTGTAAAACAAGAACAGAGGGCTTTGCTTGTGTGTTGTAGATTCTCTAATGTCTAGAATATTATTCCTTTACCTGAAGCAGCTGTTAACCCATGACCATCAAATTTCCTTTCCTCAGCTCTAAGGGAAACTGCTAGTTCTCTTTCTTTAATTCAGTCATATAGAGTATTTGGGCATATTGTTTACATAAAAGTGTTGGTTTATTGCATATGTATGTTGTCTTTGTAAAACATTAATGCTATGGCCCTTTTTACCCAGACAGGGGCGAGAAGGGGGTGGGTGGAGGGAACATGCACCACACACCCAAGGGCAGTGTGTGTTATGGAATTCACATGGACAGCAGTCACGCAAGGGTTACGGCCAGGCAGAGCCCAGCACTAACCCACCCTTCCAAACACCCAGTGAACATGCTCACCATTCACACGGGCAGGTACAACACCAATAGGAGCCAAGAATATGCCCTTCAGCATGACGCAGCAAGATGGTCAACTGAGGGCAAACAAAGCCAGAGCATACATCAGAGTCCATACAGGACAGACACTGGGTGGGCGGGGGAGGACAAAAAGCACAACAGAGCTGCAGCAGAAGCGTTCAAGCTTCCAGAATGACAGGCACCACAAAGCACAAAACCCTAAGCAAGAGCAGCCAGCCAGCAGCTGGGTCATGCAGGAAAGGGAAGGGATCAGATGGTGGAAGGGGAGGTAGCTGGGTCAGGGTGGGCACAAAGACAGGACACCTGATCCCTGTGGTCAGCATAGGGGAGTCCACCCCCCTCCCCAGATGGAACCCATGGGAAGAAAAAGGAACAAGGGACCCCCCAAAACTGCATGGATGGACCCACAAACTGCATGGATGGACAAGGTCCACGACTGGCAAGCACAGTGCACAGGGGCACAGGACATAAAAACATCATGACCCCGGAAACACAAGGTGGTGACACAGGAGCCATAAAGGAAATGGAGTCACCCCCATAGAAATACACAACCAATGCAAGCCACCCAAGGGGACCAAGAGTACACTCTTGGGACCACCCACAAGGAGCAATGACCCAAAACAGCAGCCAATACAGCGAGAACAGGGCTCATGGGAACTAGTCCCAAGTGCAGCACCCACAACTCAGTAACACCACAGGGATGGGAGATGCCTGCCACCGGACCCCAGTGATTGCAAAACTCACCACCACTGTACGACACCACCCCACCCCAGTAAGAACAACACAGACAGAGGGGTGTGGAAAACTAAATTATCTTTAAAAAATATATTAACTCCAGAACAACAACATCAACAACAGTCAGAAAATGCAGTTCTCACAGGGGAATAGAGCAGCCCCAGCACTTCAGGGGCACCTCCCCTGGTCCCTGCTCCAACAGGAGCTCTGGGCATAGGAGTGGGCTATCAGGTGCCAGCAGATGTCCAGGATGACTTGGAGCACCTCCCCCATCTCCTGTGTCCTTTCCTCCATGAACTCCTGCACTGGGGAACAGAGAGAGGGAACTAATTAGCGGTACACACACCCTTGGACAGAACCCCGGTAGCCCAACATTCATGGTGCTCAGGACAGGAAGGGGGCAGGAGGAGCAACTCAAAGATCTGCCAGTACGCCCAGGCACCTGCACAGAATCCCATGGCTGGCGCCTGAAGGTCCTCCACAATCTGCACCATCAATAGAAGGGTCTCCAGCAAAGGACCTGTGGTAGCAAGGAAGGGGAAGGCCCATCATCAATGGCTGGGGCACATGCAGGGCACAAGACCTCGAAATGGGAGTCCACCCATGGCCATCCTCAGATAGGAGGGCAGCCGCCCCACCCACACCAGAACAACCACACCAATAGGGTTGACACCACAGTTGAGAATAGGGATGGTCAAAACCTAAATAGACATAGGTACACAATACTCACCACCAGCCACACTGCCTCCCCTACCTGCTTGTGCCATGGTGAAGTTCAGGTGAATGAAGGCACGAAGAGGGGTGGGGATATGGCCAGGCCACACAGTGGACATGAAAGCAAAGCTCAGGTGGAAGCAAAGGGCTGCCAGGACAACAAATGGCAGAACAGCTAACAGTCAATGACAGTGAGCATCACCCAAATGAACCCACACTCTCAGGGACCATAATAAACACATGGGTTACCCAGCGTGCCAGCATGCCATGCAGCCTGCAGAGGAGTGGAACAGGAGAAACCAGCAGGGACTAACAGAGGGCATGAACACAGTCACCCAGCCCAGCAACAGATCCCCAGTCAGGAGGCCTCCCTGCACATAACCATAACCAAGGGGGATAGGTTCACGGAGACAACACAGGCCAACCCCTGTCCACCAACCACAACCACTCCAAACCCCAATCCCTGCCCAAGAGAGTACATGCTCCAGCAGAGGGGTAGGCTACACACATCTTAGGTACATGTGCAGCTCACAAGAATGACAGACAGCAGTAGATAGCCAGACAGCCATTTATTGATTTACAGAGACCGGAGAACCAGTCAATGAATAAGTGAGGGCACATAAGCTGCCATTCAGGAACCCCCCTGAAACACACATGCCCCCCACAGCAGAGTCTGGTTCAGGGATGGTGAAGTGGCCAAAGGGGTGGGAAGGATTCAGGGACAGGCACCGAACACTATGCACAGAATAGCAAACAGCACACAGCCGCAAGCATGAAACAAGAGCTGCAGTGCAGAGAGGGGACCAGGACAACAGAGGGACAGGTCTAGTGGATTGATAGAGAGACCCAGTCAGCAGCAGGCCATACAGCAGATGGACGGGTCAGGCAGGCAGACACTGGCAAAAGTCGCAGGTTGGGAAACCTAGGCCATGACACCTACGCTATTTCGGCGTTTATGTAAGACTTGGCTATTCTGCCAGGCCTTTGGCGAGGGGTAGGGGTAGGGTGGGTGGGGTAGGGGTAGGGTGGGTGGGGTAGGGGTAGGGTGGGTTTCTTTTCCCTGTATTGGTGATTTTTTAATTGTTTTAAATTGTTTTTATTGTTTATCATTTCTATTATTGTTCACCGCCCTGGGCTGTCCTGTGGGCAGGAGGGGTGGGATAAATTTTTTAATATAAATATAAATAAAAAATGACCGGGGACAGGCACCACCCCTCACAAATGCCTCCCAGGCAAACATGCCTCAGTGATACCCATGTACACGCATGTGTCCATCCACCATGTAGTGCGGGAGGAAGGGATGTCCACTGGTGTAGGTGGCTCTGACATCTGTCTGGTTCACAACATCCTAGGTACAGCAAAAATAACTATCCCAAATGGAGGTCAAGTTCCCAAATGAAGGTCAATACAATATTTAATAAAAGGTAGTGTAACAATTACTGGCTCGAAACTGTTTCTATATTGCCTAAGACATTGGCAGTAACACAAAGGATCTCACCATGAGTGTCATACAAATACTGAAAAATTGGCTAAAACACCTATCTACAATACTATAGTCACCATCCCCGCCACATGGTGAGCAATATTCCCTTCGGACAGTTTAGAAGAATTAAGAGGAATTGCTTGGATGATTTTTGGTTTAAAAAAGAGGCAGAATTCATGTGGCATCATTTTGCAGATCGGGGTTACCCAAAACAAGTGATCCATCATAGTTTTCAGAAGGCCCTGTGCCTCCCCACACGTGCTGTTTTAGCATCAGTTCCCAAATCAAATGAAAATTCTGATAGGATAGTGTGTGTGACAACATACAATAATTGCAGCAATATAATCAAAAAGATTATTAAAAGGCACTGGAATATGGTAGATCATATTGGGGGGTGCCAGTCCCCTCCACTTTTCTCTTATAAACGTGGAAAAAACATCAGTGATCATATCACTAGGACAAGATTACCACTGTTAACCCAAAGGACTCTGGACCAATGGAGGATTGTGGGGAACTTCCCATGTGGTCAATGCATGAATTGTATGCAGTTTAAAAGTCAAAACCTTTGTGGGTCCCCATGAAATTTTTTTTCAGATAAATGACTTCATAAACTGCAGTACTCCATGGGTGATATATGCCATCAAATGCCCCTGTAATAAAGTTTATATTGGGAAGACAACCAGGCCTCTTAAGATCCGTATAACAGAACATCAAAGCAGACTTAAAACATGCACTCCAGCAGCCCCTTTGGTAGACCACTTTAATACACATCACATGAACAATAATGAATTTACATTTTGAAAAAGAGGCTCCGCCTTTTAATCCTAACATATTATCATCTAGAGAAAGTTTTTGGATACTTACATTAGACACTACTGCGCCACTTGGCTTGAGCAACTCATTAGATGCTATTATTTAATTAGGGGATATAGGCTCATGGTTGGTCTAAATAAAATTTCCCTTTTAGATTCAAGATTCTAGATCAGGGCCTTCTCTGTGAATACAACTGAGCTAGGAGGTTTTATTACCACTCAGTACCCACAAAATTTAATCTCTATTGGTGATTGAGTTACAAATGATTGAGTCACATAATGTGCAATGAGCTACACCTGCCCAGCACAGTTTGCTTTATATCCAAGATGGCGGGTGTAATGATAGTCAATCTTTTTCATCTGCACCAGATAGCCAGTACTCTTTTCCCAAGGAGACCCTCCATCTAGGACTTGGGTATTTTCCGCACCAGCATTTCAGGTGTGTATTTTTACCTGTTATAAAGCCATCAACAGAGAAGTAGGTGACTGTATACTTTGCTCCTTTGATGTAGCCTCTATGCGTACCTGCATTGCCCCTTTAGAAACCCCTGCTTCTGTATTGGGGTTCTGTATTGGGGCCCCATTACTTTGAGCCTCTGTTTTTGCCTTGTATATGGGCTTTTGGAAAATTATCTGCTTTACAATGGGAGCCTCTTTGATGGTTGAATCTTGGCTTCTTCCTAATTATTGATGTATTTAACCTTATGGGATCCTTTATTATTTCTTACTATAGAAAGGAGTTTTTTCATTCGGGGTTACTGGAGCTCATTAAGAATTACTTGTTCATTGAAATACATTGCAGATATCGCCATTGTCCTTTGAAGAAGCTGTCTGCTACAGCGAAACGTTGGATTTACTATTCTTTCTCTGTGACACTGGTTTCAGTTGGGCTCATACCAGGCACATGCTGCCAACTTATTCTTGCTTAGTCATAGTCATAGTCTTAGCCTTGTATTGATTATAGGGCTTCCCCAATGCACATGTATAATTTTGTCTGTACTTGAATTAATGTTCTGTGATTCATTTGGTTAAGTTTTAGCCATTTTTTCAGTGTTTGTATGACACACATGGTGAGATCCTTTGTGTTACTGCCAATGTCTTAGGCAATATAGAAACAATTTTGAGCCAGTAATTGTTACACTACCTTTTATTAAATATTGTATTGACCTCCATTTGGGAACTTGACCTCCATTTGGGATAGTTATTTTTGTTGTACCTAGTTTGTATACTATCCTGTGAAACCTTTAGACTGACTGGTTCACAACATCTGACAGGACAGCTTCTCCACAGCATCAGGTCCATCAGTCAGATAGGGTCCCCCATCAGGCAGCACCAAGCAATCCCAGATCACCCAGATGTGCCTGGTATTCACGAAGGCCCCTCTGGTAACCCTGAGCATGCAGCATGACATTGGCAAAGCAGCTCTCCAGGGAAGGATTACTACCAAGGAGGCACAATCAGTATGCCGGCAATGGTCTGAACAGCCAGGCTGCCACCATCATCCCATGGCTCTACTACACCGGGTGGAAGCACGGCCACGTCAGGATCCAGAAAATGGAAGGCCAGATTGCTCAATCTCCGCTGACAAGGGACTATAAACACCCGCTCTCACACTAGTAATGCACAAGCACTCCCATATTACGAACAGCCAAAAGACATGACTTTGGCCCCATGGAGGCAGGGGTGGGGGGAGGGCGCACCTAAGGGGGTGAGGCCAGACCACACAGAAAAGGAGCCCCATCAATGAACAGAACAGGGGCGGGAGGCGGGGGGGTAAACCCAGATGCAGGCCTGTAGAACTGGTTATAAGGGGGTCCTGCCTGTGGCTCTGCCCTGTCAATCCTAGCGAATGTGGGTGGGCAGCAATCCCCGGACCATACTCCAAATCAGAGGGAAGAACACAAGTAGGGAAGAACACAAGAGATAGGCTGGTGAAAGTCACGTTAGCTTCAGAGCCCACAGCCACACACACCCTGCATGGTTTACATGGGCAAATCAATTCAGTCCTCACCCCATCACCCATGCTGGGCATCACAGTCATGGATCACATAATGGGACGGCCCACTAGACATGCAGCTGCCCAGAAACATCTCGGTTGACAGATCCTGTGGGGATTGGGACAGTAAAAGTGAGGCATGGACGGGATCGCAGTGGCGGGGAGGTGCACACAAGCAAGGGTCTGTTGGCTTATCCAGGAAGACGGGATCCATGGGTGCTGGTAACAATGGGTGTTTTTACACACACATTTCTCCTAGATGTTTGCTGTTACATCCTGAACTTTCTGTGTGTCTAAATTACTCACCTAGATCTTAAACATCCAGATCTTTGAACTTCTGTGTAGAATTTCTCCCAGAACTTTTGTGTGTAAAACATTCTCCTGGTAAACTGCTTTGCTCCAGGCACCGGTGGTCACTTGGTTTCCATGGCAGCCTATCACGTCTACAGTTTTGGCTACTTTAGGCTGCCACAGGGCAGTGTTTGTGTGAAGAATGAATCTGGAACTTACCTATGGACTTGTAAACCCAGAAGATTGAAAAAATCCAGAACTTTAACGTGTGTGTAAAAATGCCCAATGAATGCGCAGGGGAAGGCGAGACACCTGAACGAGCTACCGCAGTGACCAAAAGGCCAAGGGGTTGACTTTGTCAAAGGTATAAAGCTGTTATATTGACCCATGTAGCCCTGGCCTGGAACCCAATAGCCAGCGCAATGGATCCAGCACTGTGGGTGGTGGTACATGGTTACATCCAGGCAGTGGAGGTGTGCCTGCTTAGGATTCAGAGGCCAGCCTGCAGGTGCTCCTCTCCTGGGCACAGCTTGAATCTGTTCCACCATGACTGTCGACCACTGGGGCAATCAGAGAACCGTAACACATGGTGCAGCCTGCAGAGTGGGAAATCTGACTGTGGGAAACTGGCGCTCACATATAGCTTGGCGGTGCTGCCTGCATGCCATGCTGTGGAGGGTGGGGAAGTACTGAGCACTGCAGTTCCTGCAGGCAGACATGGCAAAAAACATCTTCGGAATATGCCTGACTATCCCCACTCGGAGGTGGTTGTAGGCTCATCATGATTCCACTGATTTGTGGAAGTCCATCCTGAGGACCTAGGGGGGGATGAGGAGTGGGTGGCTTACTTCAGGGTGCCCACTGCCTCTTGTGACAGTTTGTGGAGGTCCTCCGTACTCGTCTTCAGTGTGAGTCAACTAACATGAGGGAGCCCATTCCAGTGTGTCAGAGGTTCGCCATCTGGAGACTGGCCAACACCGATTCAGAGTGTTGCCCATTCATTCGGGGTTGGAACTTCAATGGTAGCAAATATCCTTGAGGAGGTGTGCACTGTGATAGTTGACCTGCTGATAGAGCGGATAATCCAATTGGTGGACTCCACTGGGGTAATGGCAGGAGTTGCCTACATGGGATTCCTCCACTGCATCAGTGCTATTGATGGGACCCATATCCCTATCTTCAGCCCCCCCCCCCCGCAAGGATGATTACTTAAATCACAATTCTGATGCCTTTTTATTGATTTTTCCATCCCAGAAAATTGTATTCTGGTCCTGGAAAGTCAACTTCTGGTCCTGAAAAAACTGCTTCTGGTCACTTTTAAAAAAAACTGTGCTGATTTTTTTTTCAGTTTTCTGCCCCGATATACCAATTTGGTATACCAATTGGGAGTGGGTAAACAGAAAAATCGGTATCAGAAGTTACCAATTTTTCAGGTATCCAGGTATCTGATCAATACCCAGGTAACCTGTCGAGTACCTGATGCAGTACCTGAAAATGTGGGTATTACCTGTTGGTACTAAATTAAGTACCTGTTTCTGCTCTAGACACCACCAAATCTGCTAGGCAAAAAGTGAAATGAACAATGCGAGACCAATGCACTATTATTCTGTGCTTACTTGCTACTAGGCTACTTCTATTAACCAACAGCCTAGTAGCAACTGTTGGTTAATACCTTCTCTTCCAAGAGCAATAAGGTAGAAGTAGGATCTTACCTATATTCCTTTTCTATGTTCCTTCATCTATGTGACTTTTTCTTTTGCAAACTCTTCCTCTCAAATGACTCCTACAGCTGCCTCCAAAAAGCCTCTTGCTAAACTCCTGCTTGAGAGGGGAAGAAGTATTGTATAAGGAATGTTTATAGTATAGGCATGTGAAAGGGACTGACTCTGAATAGATGAAAGACTGTTGGTAGATTGATAGAAAAATCTCTTCCAGCTCTCTTATTGCATGGATTCAGAGCAATAATGGTTTAGTTATAATGCAAAGAGAAGCCCCCTGGGTGTGCATGTGAATGAGATATTGGGTGATTTCAGACGTTATGGGTGGGCGGTTCACCACAGTGAACCCCCAGGGGGGGTGAACAGCACAACCACGCCCCGGGGTGGAAAAACGACCCAAACAGATGTGACGGGACCTGGACCATGGCTGGGAACTGGGCCGAACCATCACGGACCAGG
>QEPC01004588.1:201201-248382 GCA_003113815.1 Sphenodon punctatus | reverse complement strand
TATTAGATTAAAAAAAATAAGAAAACCCCATATAAAAACCAAAAAACCAAATAAAGAACAAAAGAAAACCCAATAAAACCCCCCCAAAAATATAAAAAACAAAAAAAAACTATAACAACACTTCCCGAAAGGCCGAACGGCCTAACCGAACAGCCGAACAGCTGAACTGAACAGCCGAACGGCCTAACCGAACAGCCTGTTCGGACGAACGAACCGAACAGCCGAACTCGAATTCGGCGAATGAACTGAACGAACGAACCGAACGAACGAACTACACGAATCCGAACCAAACGGACGAACCAAACGCAGCCAAACCGAACGGCCAAACCTGAACCGCAATCAGTTCGCCCATCCCTACAGCGCAGTGATACATGCACATGTAAAAGCGTCCTATATATTATATTATTCCTGTTGACACAAACACAGAATGCTTATTTGGTATTTTTGATACTTAATACTTAAGACTATGGAAGCTTATACCATAGGGCATTTTCACACAAGACACTCTCCACCCACATACTATACATGTTACAGGGCACCCACAGGGCAACACTGCAGCCCTGCAACATGTATAGTTGGTGGGTGGTGGGTGGGTAGTGGGTGGAGAGTGTCTTGTGTGAAAATGCCCATAGCAAAATTATGTTAATGGAAAATAGGGTCATCATATAGCCAAGATGGTCAGTGGGTGGTACCATGTGCTCTGGCTGCTTGAAGCTGTGAAATAACCCCATAATGTCCTTGTTTCTTGCATACCTCATCTGAAGCACCGATACCAGCTAGTGTGGGAGATGGGATCATTCTGAGGGTGAAGGGCCATTATGGTCTGATCTAGTATGGTTCAATATCTAGAAATCCAAAGAGAAAATTTTATTTATTTATCAGCAAAGATGATAAAGGGTATGGAACGGCTTCTGAATGAGGGGATGCTTGATGAATTAGGGCTCTTCAGCTTGGAGATCTGATGACTGAGAGGGGATATGACAGAAGTTTATAAAATAATGAGTCTTATGGAACGTGAAAATAGGGAGTTGTTATTTACCCTCTCAATTAGTATTAGAACAAGGAGACACTCCATGAAACTAACTGGCAGCAGATTTAAAACAAATAAAATAAAAATAAATAAAATAATAATAATAATTTTTTTCTTCACTCAGTGCAACAAACTTGTGGAATTTGTTTTCAGAGGAGCTAGTCAAGGCCCGTAGCATAGTTGGGTTTAAAAAAGAATTGTATAAGTTCTTTGAGGATAGGTCCCTTAATGGCTATTAGACAAGTAGGTTGGAGGATGTAACCTCTGACTGTCAGGAGCTAGGAGTGGAAGAACAGGGACTGGATCACCCTATTATGATCTGTTAGGCACGTCTCTAAAGTGACTGAGATTGGCTACTGTCAGAGACAGGATGCTAACGCGATGGATAATTCAGGTCTGACCCAGTATGACACTTCTTATGTTTTTATGTATTTTATTTAAATTTATATTCTGCTGTATCCTGGTGGGTCAATGTGCATAACAATATTTACAAAAACATAAGATAAATATATATAAACATACATAATATAAAAATTAAAATCCAATATAAAACGCATAACCCTATCCCCACCCACCAAATGCTTGACCAAATAAAAAGGTCTGAGAAATTCTGCAGCCTGGCTCTAGTGAAATTCCAGAAAGATGAGAGCTTCTGAACTGGGGACAAGAGCAGCCACTGATATTGCCTCTTTGCGTGCCATTTTCATACAAACATGATGCACTGAAGCATCTTGCAAGAGGGAGCTCCCCATTGTCTTCAAGGATCAAAATAGAGGATAGGTGAGGAGGCAATTTCTAGTTGTTGAGAGGTTTAAAGTGTTAAAGAGCATTCATCTGAAAGTTTAGCAATGTTGATTGCACTAATTCCTACAAAGATGATAAACCCCAAACTCATTTTTCACTCACTCATTACAATATTCCTGCTAATTGTTTGGTAAAAAAATGTTTTTCATATGCAAGAACAATGGCTTGTATTTTTCTTACTCTCTCAAGGTCTGACCTTTTGCCCACCAGTGCCATTGGAAAGAAAGAATCCCATTGACTTCATTGATCAGGCTCTAAATGTAGGTTTTAAATGCAGAGTGCAGTGGCAGATGTAGGGGTCAGAGAGAGGGATGGAACTCACAGGTCATGGAACAACTGCATAGCCATCCTGTGAAGACTGGGAACTACTTCAGACTAAATGCCCTTATGCAGAACCCTCTCACCTACCCATGCCCTGAATCTTGCATGCTGCTGGACAGGAAGTCCATGGATTAAGCCCTAGCAGAATTTCACCAGCTTTACTGCCAAGAAATTCTCAGCAGCTGCTAAAGAGGTAGCAGGATTTGCTCCAGAGAGAGTGACTTTAAGGGATCAGTTCCACAGCAGTACATCTGACTTCCATGCTGCAGACAGTCAATGTGATTTTGCTGGAACAGGGCCCTCAAGTAGAGTTTGGCAGTTTTTCCAGTTTTTTGGTGTGTGGGAGGCGGGCTCTGGCTAGTGTTTTGTTTACATCATACTGTTTGGCCTACAGCAAATAGTCTGAAGTCATTGGGATCCTTCCAGTGCTGATCACCCCGTGAAATGCATTGCTATGATACAGTTATCACTGCACTTTACTATCCCTGATTTTTGAATTAAAAAAATAAAGAATACATAAGCTGCTATGATGCCACTAAAACTTTTTAAATGTGGTGTGTGTGTGTGTGTGTGTGTATTGATATATAATCCCCGAGAGGCCTGCTTACAGGCTAACGTCAGATGTTTTCTGTGGAAGGATTATGAGGTGCTGCTGTGTTGAGGTATGAATGCAAAAGATGGATATTTAGATCTTAGTATTTTGGTAACTTGCTGAGTTCATCTGTTTGAAGGGAAGCACCACTGTCACTTGAGTGAAATGTTTCAAAATGAACAGGTAATGTACGCTTGAATTTAGCTCAGCCTTTTGAATTTTTGCAGGGACAAATGATAGAGGCGCCGAGCTCTTCTTTTTCATATTTTATATCAAAATGCAGAAGGCCAAAAGTGGTTTGTCAAAGACTGAGGGGGGAAAAGACAACACCAATTTTTTAAAGTCTACCTTGGGAAATTAATATTGAAGTAATTTTCAAGCTAGGGTAGGAAACATAGTACTTTGTCATTTTAGAATAAACACCAAAACCAGATGCCACAATCTCATAAAATAAACATGCCGTGAAAGGGTAACACACAGATTACAGCAAAGTGAGGCAGTAGCCAATACAGTATGATGAGAAAGAATACTCAGTATGGTGTGATGTGCAATAGAAGCCATTAGCCATATGGTACAGTACGAACAGGGCCTCTGTGGCTGAGTAACAGTTGTACGATAGGTGGTTTATAAAATAATTATGCAATGGCACGCAACTTTTTTATAATTATTGACTTTTTAAAAATATATATATATTTCTGTTAGCATTTACCAAGTTAAAGGATGTAGACAGAATTTCCAGAAGCATTTATCAAGTTGAAGGATGTAGACAGAATTCCAGTCTCTGTATCTGCTGTGTTGGTAGGCTATCAAGTGAACCTTGCTGAACACTGTGGACAGCCCCCACCCCCAGTGTTCACTGTAGTTCAGTGGGGTTCACTATGATCCTGTAACATCTGAAAATACCCAATGTCACTGTTGCATACCCCATCTATGAGATCTCATTTATGCCACTGCATGATGCATATACATGTGACCCCTGCCTACTAGTGCTGCCTCTACTGGTAGCTGAGGGAAATCTATGGGACAAGGGGTATTTTCAGACGTTACGAGATCACGGTGAACCATGGTGAATACCCACCTGTGGTCACCGTGTCCCGAACGTCTGTTTGGCGGCCGCCAGATGTTCGCCACGGTCAATACCCGCAAGGGGTCAATTTGAACCATGCTTCCCGGGCTAGCCGGGGGAATGTCCCGGGAAGCGTGGTCAAATTGATCCCTTGCTGGGACCAATTAAAAGTAACGTCTGGCCGCGCGCCACGGCCCGGGATCCCCGGCGGGATCCCGGGCCATGGCGCTTCTGGCCCGACGCGGCGGCCGCAATGGCCCCGCCGCCCGCCCGTCTCCTCGGAGGGCGGGCGGCGGGGTGCGTGGAGGGGGCGGGGCCGTGCGGCTGCACGTTGCGCCGCGCGGCCCCGCCCCCTCCCAGATTCCCCGCCGGGATCCCCCCGGCACGTCTGATATGGCGTTACGGGGCGACCCCGGGGGGGAATGAATCCGGTGATTTCGGTACGGGGCCAAAGGGCCCCGTAACGTCTGAAATCACCCAAGTACATCTTTCCCTACGTTTGTATGATGCTTAGTTCCATCCTCCACTTTTCCCTAGACATTTCCTCAGAATATACAATGAATAAGAAATGACCTCTTAAAAGTTCAGCCAGTGCTCTCCAATGACTCGATCTGGAGTGGGTCAGTCTCCAGTCCCTTTTAGACATGTCCCTAATATCCCTCTGTCCCATGTCTCAGATTGTGCAGCCAAAATGATTGTTTTCTTCTGCATGGGTGCACTTTTGGAGGCTTTCTTCCTTCAGCATACCCATCTGAGGTAATTCATAACAAGGCCCTTGAGATAATAAAGGTTAGAATGCCATTTATTCGGGATATAAAAAAATCAGATATGTAATTTTTAACCCTCTACGAAAGTACACGTTCCATGTTTGTAATGTAATGGATTCCTAGCCAATGGGATTCAGGGTAAGAGGCTGGCTGTCTGATTGCTGCTTCACCATTTCTGGCAATATAGCAGGTGCATCAATGCGATCCCCACTGTTATATCCTGCACCTGACCTCTGAAATTTCTACTGTGTGAGAATGAGGCATTTCTATTCATTGTGCTTAATAGCAGAAATAAGCACTGCAGAACCTACTTGTAACTCATAAAGAAATATTATTCTCACAGTAATGGCATGCATTATTAAAACACACGCCGGCTTCTTATTTGCTCATCACTAAGATGATAATACAACAAATGAAACAGTTAAAAAAAAGTCACTATCCAGCAATAAGATTTTGCTCCAGTACTTTAATGCATTAAAATAGAATGTTATGCAGAATGCAAATATCTTATGAAACTGCCGTGTAGGGCGACCACACTCATTTTGTGAGACCATGATACAAAAAGGAGTTCTTCTTACCACATATTGATATTCTTATTATGTATTTATAAATAAATATTCTTTTTTAAAAACAACAATGGCTGCAGTGCTAGAAAGGCTGCAAGAAAGGAAATAAAGCTTCCCCTTCTGGAAAATAGACCCGATCTAAGATCTTTCTTTCAGGGGTGCATTGGGGGGGGGGGGGGAGAATCAGATTGTTCGCCGATGAAAGCAGCTGGCACAGACTGCTGAACCAGTTATTTTATTTTATCCAATATTACTAGCAAAGATACCACTTTCATTTTTTGCCAGCATTTGTAGTGTAAATGAGGAGCAACCTATCGTAAAATGATGCTACTGAGATCAAAGGAAGCAGTCCCTACTACCAAGCTGAAATCATTCTGGGGAAATGTTTTTGATTATGGTTAATGATGTAATCAAGCCAGTAAACTGCCTAGAAGTTGGAGGTGCAGCAGGATTACAGCTTGCCCATTACAGATCACCTAATCGACAATAATATGGACAAGGGGAAAAAAAAGTGTGGACATAGAAAAATAAGATGCTAGTTATGTGTTTACTTTAATGGCACACCAGACTGGATAGTTTGGATTAGAATACTTATGCATACTTTCCTAGAAGGGAAATTTTGAATGAATAAAGAGTTAGCACACAAAAAAATGCCAAAGGTATAGAGGAAAGGACGGAAGGGGTCATTTTTTAACATCTTTGATTTCATTCTTTAAAGGCCCAATTACTTTTCTGTCCCCTGTGGGAGAAAAAACATTCTTCTTTCTTAATGGCAGAATCATTCCAAGACTTCTCTGATTCATTTTATATTTAGCAGATTACAGTTTTACGAGTCATCAGTCAGAAGGAACCCAGCAAACTGACAGACTTGAAATCATGTCCTTTGATTGTAATTGACAGGAAAAGCGTTTAAGGTAAAGGGAAAAAAAAATATTTTATTCATCTTTGATTACACTGTGATGTGATTTGGTGACATAATACAGCTGTGAACTGAGGCAAGAAAGGCAATAATTCCTACTTGAGGCTTTGACATGATGTAGCCCTTTAGTCGTCTTCAAACCAAAGCCTCCAGCTACAATAGTCCCCTTGATGGAGTCTAGACAAATAGATATACAGATTGTTACAATTTAAAAGGCAAACAGCTTTAAAATAACATTTCTCAAGGCCATGTATTTCAGTGCTAAATGGCTAAGCTGCTACACCCTTTTCCCCTACCAAAATTAAATATAGTTAAACTATTTTCTTTTTAAAAAAAAATCACATTGGGTTTAAAAAAACATTTCACTTCAAAAGAGTCTTAAAAGTAATCAGAAAAGAAACTATTTTTGCACATAAAAAGAAATTTAATCTCAAGAGGCTTCTGACACTAGCAATGGAAAGAAATATTGTAACTCATTCACATTCATCAGAAGGATTTTATTTTCAATATTTTACTTGCCTAGAGGAATGTCATGCCATTTTTTTTCTTTGCACCATTTTGATCTGAAAATGGGAACTTTCTATTGGTGGTAATTTAGAGGTGGGATTTTCCAAAATGGTTAAGGATTTTAGGGTCACATGACCCACTAGAAGTCAAGAGGAATTTTTAATCCTACATTTCTCAGGTCCCTTTGAAAACTCCACACCAGACATATCTTAAGAGAGACAGAATACACATGAAACAGAGTGTGAAATCCTGTTCAGTTTAACAGAATCAGAATCAGAATGTCAAGTTAGTGTTATGTAAATACTGTAGATTTCCACAAAGGTATGCCTTTGTTTTTCATGCTGGTGAGTTTAAATATCCATTTCCTTCTTAATTAATTAAATATTCTCATTAAGAAAAGGACCTTGAGCAATAACTCTAAATACATGTAGCGAATAACCATCAGGATTGCTAAAAGCATGTCCTGACATTTTCATTGAGAAAATTTACATTTTTGATCATAGAACTCTTGTGTAAGTACATTGTTATCACTCAGAGTGCCCTCCTCCATCTATTGAAAGTCAATGGGATCTGGGTCATTGAATTTAATGACTGGAGGAGTATGTCCTCCTTAAGATTTAACTCCTAGCCTGTTACAGAAAGCACATTTTATGAGATGCTCTTGAGAAATCAGAAGCTGTGATAAAAAATCTGAAAAAATTATCTGTGGATTTTCCTAATTATCTTCAAATAGATCTTTAGATAGTTAGGGTTTCTAGCAGGGTATAAAGATCCCAAATGGAAACAGGCTTGCAAATAATCTTCTAAAAATACAGTTAAAGACATTGCAAAGAATTCATTGTCAACTGGTTTGAACTATCATTTTGGGTTTGTTAAACAACATAGTGCAAACCATTCATATGGAGTAGCACCTACCTATTTCATAAGGACAGTAAAGTGAAATCAATGAGCAAGTTGACAGGTTTTAAACACAGAAAGAACTATTCAACAGTCATGCCTTTTACATTTTATTTTGAAATTGCATCTAATATTGCGAACTAGTGCTTATGAAAAGAAAAGGAATAACTACCACACAGAATGAAGTTCTCTATGAAGAGAACAGGTACATTATGGACAATTCCCAAGATTTCCAAGGCCTGCATAAGGATGGTAACCAAGACTGGTTGCCAGAGCAAGGTCAAAGCTGGAAAGTTGGAGTCTGAGTCAGTGCCAAGGTACAATCTGAAGTCACAGTCATGAAAATATGCCAGGCAAGGAGTCCGAAACTGGGGTACCAAGACATATCAGGAACTAGAAGTTGGAAAACCAGAGATGAGGGCCAGGTAGTCTATAGATGTCGATTAAGAGATTTATTTATTTATTTATTTATTTAGATTTTCACCCTGCCCTATCCCCTAAGGTTCAGGGTGGCTCACATCATAAATATAATATACAATAAAACCCAGAAAAAAAACTAATAATACCCACCACTCCCAGATCTACCCTGCCCATTAAATGCCTGGCCGAATAAATAGGTCTTGCATTGCTTCCAGAAGACACTCAAACTACAACTTAAGCAAACCGCCAAGGGAAGGTAGTTCCAAAGCTGTGGAGTAGCCATGAGAATGCCTTTCTGTATGCCTGGGACATATGGACATGGGCCAATAATGGAACTTGCAAGAGGGCACTCTTGGCTGATTGTAGAGGCTGCGGAGGGACATAAGAAGGAAGGTGGTCCTGGTAGGACCCAAGCCATCTAGGGCTTTATAAGCAAAACCAACACCTTGAATTGTGCCCAGAACACTATTGGCAACCAGTGCAAAGTACCAGTGTTATGTGCTCCCAGTGAACCACTGCATCAAAAGGCAGGCCACCATGTTCTGCACAAACAGTCTTCAAGGGCATTCCCACATAGGGTAAAAACAAACGTGACAGTGGACCAGTTTGAGTTTGGCCCACTGTTGCCGAGACTCCACTTGCATGTGTGTGCAGACGCCCCCAGATGTTAGCCCGGGATTGTCTCAGGCTGTGTCAGTGACTAGCCCAGGCTGGGATCCTGGAGATCTCCATGTCAAAGCCTGGGCTAGGGTTACAGCCTGATTGGGCCAAAGAGGGCTGCCCTGGGGGTGCATGTCTTCTGACATGGCCCTGGTCCACCATGACAGGCAGCCATTGATGCCCATCATTGGCCTCTATGACTGCCCATCATGGTGTGTGTGTGGGGGGGGGGGTGGAGTGCTGGGCACAGTGTGGCCATGCGGCCAGCCGGCTGCATGTTCCCCATTCTCTACACCCCCAGGCTGTGCAGCCATTGGCTCAGCCAGGCACATGTTTGCCTTGTGCCCCAGCCCAGTGAGCACCATGTCAGCCCAGGCTGCCTGTCCCAGGTCAGCCCAGGACACGGCAGCCTGGTGTCTCTTTTGTTTTTATGAAAAGAGCGCATTGCAGTAGTCTAGCCTTAAGGTAAGGAAGACATTGATAACAGTGGCGAGATCTCTATCTGAGAGAAAGGGATGCAGCCTTCTCACCTGATGGAGTCGATGAAAGGCACTCCTGGCCACCACCGTAACCTGATGTTCCAGATGCAGCTCAGGATTCAGGAGTACCCCAAGATTATGATTTTAAGTGTAACAGGGCAGAGTCCCTGAAGGTGTCTAGCCCTTTAAGGGGCTGCAGCCCCAGGGCCTGAATGGAAACAGCTGAACCTGGGCATGGCAGAGGCAGCCCACAGTAGAAAAGCCTGAGCTAGGCTCAGAAGAGGGAGAGCGTTGTGGGAACTGCAGAGACAGACCAGATTCACAGAGCCAGACACCTGGAGGGCTTTGGACCTGAGAAAGGAAGGATAGAGCGCTGGACCCAGGTGGGGTTGTGGAGTTCTAACTGTCTCACATCACTATTATGAACTCTATAAATCTTGGTGGAGAACTTGGCCTTGGCTAAAGGGGTGGTTTGGAGGCCAAAGCTGTGCAACAGCCCTGCGTGGTAGGTTTGGGACTGTGTAACTGGAGTAGGGTTGCCAATTCCACAGCATGACCTCTGTGCATGCAGTAAGTCTGGAGGCTGTACGTCATCGATGATGGATGTCCCAGTCCCTCCCAGGTCACAGGAACAGCCAGTCAACATCACTTCAGTCTTGTCTGGATTCAGCTTCATTTGGCTCACCCCTATCCAGTCCCCAATTGTAGTCAGGCACTGAGTAAGCATGGAGACTGCAGGACCTGGGTTAGATGAAAATGATAAAATAGATTTGGGTATTGTCTGCATATTGATGGCAGTGCACCCCAAATCTATTCACAATCTCAGAAAGTGGCTTTAGATACACATTGAACTGGAGGGGAGACAAGATGGAACCCTGCGGGACCCCACATAAGAGGATTATTTATTTATTTATTTATATATAAACTTTTATCCCGCCCCTCCTGCCACGCAGCTCGGGGCAGCTCACAACATTTTTAAAAGACAATTAAAACAATTAAAATAATCATCAATATTATATAAAACAATCAAACAGGATGTCCTGAACAATCAGCCATAACCACCTGCTGGAACCTTTCCAACAGGAATGAACAGAAGCACTCAAGAGCTGTCCTTCAGACCCCTGCAGGGTCCCACAGGCAGCTGAAAGGTCTAACAGGATCAGTAGGGTACAATTTCCCCTGTCAATCTCTCAGCATAGATTGTCGACCAAGACCACAAGCACAGTCCCAGTACTATACCCAGGACAAAAGCCAGGCTGACATGTGTCCAGGAATCCAATAGCACTGAGATGCCCTGAAGCTGCCTGGCAACCACCTGGCAACCTACTCTAAAAAATGGTAGGTTAGGTTAGACAGAGCGATAGCTGCCCAGGGAGTCAGTATCAAGCAATGTTTTTTTTAGCATGGGCTGGACAACTGCCATCTTAAAAGCATCTGGCTCCATAGGGCGGCATTGACAACCCCAGAAAGCGGAGGCCCCAGTTTCTTTCAGCTGGACTTCACTAACCATGATGGCCATAGAGCCAATTTACAACTGGTTGCTCACATTGACCCAAGGACATCCCCTGCATCAGTAGGCGACACCAGCTGAAACTGATCTGAATAAACAGGACAAGGCAGAGCTCCACAACCTCAAACTCTGGCACTGCCATCATATTAGTGGTCCCCAAGCCATGGTGAATACAAGTGATTTTGTCTACAAAGTGAATGATAAATTCTTCATAACAAGCAGCAGATGATTCAGCCACTGGGTGGAGGCAGCCTGGATTTCCCAAGCTGTTTGCCACCCAGAACAGCTCAGTTGGACAAGACTTTGCAGATGCTATAGTAATAGAGAGGAGAGTTTGCCTCACCACCACCCTAGCCACGCCATAGTCCTTCAAAGCCAATCTATGGCACAATCGTTCACCTTTAGTACGAGTCAAGGCCACCTGCACTGTAACTGCCTCCTCACCCACTTCGTCCACCTCATGTTCCCCAGATACCAGGATGACCTGTACTGATGCCACAGTTGAAGTGAATACCTGGGGTGCAACCACATCAATGGGCTTGGTCAATATGCCACTCCACAGTTCAACCAGAACAGCAGTAAAAATCAGTGGGTATATCCTCAAAGGTTTTCGGAGTCCAATTGGCTTCATTAGTCTCTGGGGGTGGGGCCAACCTAACTGGTTCACCACCACAATGGCGGCACAGGAGAGCTGGGATCCAGGCCTGCAAAAGGTAATCAACTGATCATACAATGACATCTTTGTGACACCCCTAATAATCGGAGGCCCATTTTCCAGACCAGTGCAAACATCAAGTCCAACATGTGTCTGGCCAGATATTATCTGGGATAGGCCCATGGTCGTCAGAGAGGCCATGAAATCCTTCTCTGGCCGTAAAAGGTTAGCCTTGGCCAAGTAGTACGATTTGTCCCATTGACACAGGCCAACAAGTCAATCAAAGACTGCCTTTTTAGACTCCGGCATTCAGAGAGCTTGCACAGACTGAGGCAAAAACTTTTCTCCTTATTTGGTAGTTGGAGGCATCATAGTATTTTGAGGAGTGTACTAAAAATAATGTGGAATTTCTGAGTTATTGTACTTTTTTGTAGGGGTGGGAATATCGGTTCTCCCGATATCCGATATTGCCGGTATTTGGGTGTATTGGCTTAATCCGATAAATCCAACATTTACCTGTACCGGCATACCGGATTTTTAACATTGGCCGCGGTACTGGATTTTTTACATTTCGGCCCTCAAAGTCAATAGCTGCAATGTAAAAAATCCAGTACCGCGGCAAATGTTAAAAATCCGGTATGCCGATACCGGTAAATTCAGTACCTGGGAGATCCGATACCGGTACATCCGGTACCCGGTATTCTCCCCAGTGTTCCACCCCTACTTTTTTGCCATTAACTCAGTTTCCATTACATATATCCAGTAAAAGAAAGATTAAAAAAACAAACATTTCAGGAGATGAAAGGTAAGTTATAGTTATAGTTACAGCAACATTATCCTTAAAATTACCATTTGAATGATAAGCAATTTGGGGAGTAATTATAGTGTACACTCTACGTTCAATGCATTCTGATGTATGGATAATTACTCCTGGTAATATGCTTTAGTTAGATTTTATAACAACAATAACAATTTATTGCAAAATTAATTCCTTGGCACAATTTAACATTTATTGATGTGAAGTCAAAGTGAATTGATTTTATTGTGGACCACTTGTGATACACTTTCTTATGTTCATTGTGCTAATTGGTTATTATAGGTCATTTTAGTATTTAGTTTAAAAATAAATTAATTTGGTTCTAAGGTGCATTTAGTAAAAATGGCATGATATTTACAGCTCATGCAGTTTTATTTAAATAAAAAATGGTAAGGTAATGCAATCATCTTTGGTTATAAAGTGATGGATGAATTGAAAACATTTTTGAATCAGGTCAATGGTACCAATGATTAGTACATTGTTAATCAAGTTCCTCAGATTGCTATCAAAAGCTTTATCTCTTTCACTCAGACTGGTGAGAGGATCATGAATATTAAAGAGATTCAAATGGATCTGCACTCATGTAATATGGAGCACTACAAATGAAAAGCCTAAATGAACCCAGACTGTGACTTTATGTACTGATATATCTTTTAACTAAAGAAGAAATCCTAATCAATTTCTATACTTATGTTAGGCTGCATACTCAAAGTACATAGAGATAAAGTTTTTCATGTGCTATGTATATTTTATGAATTAAGTATCTATTTACAACCCTGTCAACAGAGGAAATAGCTTTTTTAAAAAAAGATAGAAAGCAATGGGTACAGTGGGTGACATTCTTAACTAGGTTACACGAACACAATTGCAAAATAAATCTATTTAAATCAGGAACATAACTTACATTGCTGGGACTACAAGAATGTAAGAATCTGTCCGACTACGTATCTAGAGACTAGGTACCTCCCCTAAATAGGAGATGTAAGAAAGGATGCATATGAAACCATACATGTGTGTACAGTATGACTGCCTATCTATTTCACAAATGAGGCCAAATCCTGCAAACGTATGCATGCTCAGCTTTATGTGCTGGAGAAACTCAATGGGAGGATTCAGATGGATAAATGTTTACAGGCTTGGAACCTAATATCACAATTCAGAAGAGGGAAAGAAAGCTTACATTCAATCAAACAGTATCCACTGAATCAAAACTGCTTCATTATTTACAGCTACTTAATAATGAAAAAATAATTATCCATTGCAAGTGGATCCCTTGTCTTGAAGTTAATGTGGGCAAATAAATACACAGTCAATATAGTAATATGTAAAATGTTTTTCAGAGTGACATGGGCAACACTTAAAAGCACATGTTTTAATGCATTGGATTTAATACAGAATGAAATTTAAACCCCCTTTAGCCTTACAAGTATATGAAATATTTAGAGTTATATTTCTGATTACGTTATAGTACATACACGCTAACTACTGTCGGCAGTGTGGGGATGAAGTGTCAAAGTGTTGACATTTTTGATATTTCAATTTTTGTTGAGATTTCAGAAGATTTTGAAATGATCTGTCGTCTCCTTGATCATCCTTTTACAGTTATCATCCTCCCTGGCAACAGAAACAGAATATAGCCCATAATATCAGCATCAAAAATACAGCCATAGCTGGTAGATCGAAAGACACAGACTTCTACAAGCTGAAAAACCAATCAAAGAAAATCTCCATTAGCTGAAACTCATGAACATCTGCCCATTCTATCTAGAAGTAGGTGGTGTCACAAGTATGGACAGGCCAGTGCCGTATAGTGCATTGTGTTCATATTGCCTTTGTGTTTAATCTGCTATGATACACAGCCTCTTATTTAAAAACGTGATTCAGTCTCACTTAAGCTCCGACACATGCCAATAACTGTCTATGTGTCTGCCAAGGCATCTATATCTTGCTGATCACTATTCTCTCTGAGTACATTCCAAATTCTAAAAGTAAACACATGAAAGTCCCCTGCAGCTTTCTCATCACCTCTGTTAGCAATTTTTTTGTTTTTATCTTCTATACAGGGAAAAGACAATGTTCAAGGTATGGGCTTTATATTCTGATCTGAAGGCATTGGGATTTTTGACAGTTCTAAGAATCTAATCTGTTCTGGGAGTTAGTTCCACAGCTCCTGGCCAGCTGCTAAGCAAGTTCTGTCTCCTGTGCACACTAGTCTCAGTCTTGAGTTTCTAGTGGAATGTAGCTGTCATGACTTTGAAGGGTGACATGGCCGCTCAAGTAGCTTGGACCAGTCCGCTGGATAACTTTGTAGAGGGGAGATGAAGCTTTGAACATGACTGCATATTCAGGGTTGAGCTACTAGTGCAGAGATCAGCTGATCTGTTCTTATGAGTCTGTATTTCTAAATGATTAACCTATTCGATTCTTAACAAATAGGGCTTTTTCAGTAACCACATTTATTGGCTGAATTAACCTTGGTATACAGAGCTGCCGTTCAATGACCTTCAGTCACTGCACCAGCATACACCGCAGCAGAATTTCGCCTAACGCATCTAAAGTACCTGAATGGCAGTTTGCATATATATTTCATAATGTAAATAATTAAATTCAAGACCCACCCCCACAAAGTGTTAAATGCCTCCAGTGAGGTCTGGTCTGAAGCACTCTTCTCCCGCTATGTGCCTTTCAGATTCATGCATTCAATGGGTATCAGCCTTTAGGTGTGTGCAGGGTCAGACTCATGGGCAGGCACCCTAGGCAGTTGCCTAGAGTGGCAGATTTAGAGGGGCAGCAACCCTCCCCCCCCAAAGCCACCATTGTCACCTGCTGCTGCAGTCACTTACTTAGCTGAGCCAGGATTGACTTAGCTGTGCGGACAGTGTGGCTGCAGTGGTCAGCTTCCCTGTGCATGCCACAGGCATGCACACACCAGCCCCAACCACATTTACTCTCTGCACATGTGCAGAGAGCAAATATGACAGTAGCCAGTGTACGCATGGCTGAGGTGCGCACAGGGAAGCCGACCGCTGTAGCTACACTGCTCCTTCCTCGCCCCACCCCCTCCCTCTCTGGCTGCCCCCCAGCCTGCCATCCCACTCGACTGCTCCCAACCAACCCAACCTCACCCTGCCCCCAGCCCAGGCAGCCAGGAGCCGGGGGTGAGGTGCCAGGGGTCCAGTCTCCAGTCCCCAGACCAGCCCCCACCCCAGCCAGTCTGTCAGGGGCCAGAGGTGGGGCACCAGGGGTCCATCCCCAGCTCAACTCGGCCTCCAGCCCAGCCAGCCAGGAGCCAGGGATGGGTTCAGGGGTGCCAGGCTGGGTTTCTGGGCAGCAGCTGAGAATTTTTTATTCTTATTATTTTATGTTTTTCTGCTTATTTCATTTAATTGTTTATTTTCTTTATTCCCCCAACCCACCCCACCCCCAAGGGGGGAGCCCGGCATGACTTGGGGAGGAGCATGGCATGGGGGGCATGGTCTGGGGGGTACCTGGGGAGGGGAAGCAGCCTCAGAAATTCCTAGGGCAGCAGAAATCCTAAGTCCAGCGCTATATGAAAAGGGCAAAACACAAATGCAAACATGATTTAACAGGGTTCTGCTGTTAGTAAAATATGAGGACAAAAAGGAAGAAATGCTTGGTATCTTTGCATGCTTTTACAGTTTTCTCTATCTCAAAATTCATTTGTGACCAACACGGTACATCTCTGGCTCTCCTTTTACATCTTCCAATACCCAGTTGTCCTTCGTGTAGTCTTCTAGGCTTATCAGCCTGTAATTATTTAGGAACCCCATACCGGCGGAACCTCTGTCCCATGGGACAAATCTGTTCCATAGCTGTTTTTCATTTGGTCCCATTCTCGTTCCTGGATCTGACCCATGGATCTAGTCTCTACTCTTTAAGTACCTGTGTGCTTGCTCAGGGAAAGAGAACAGTAATGAGAACACATGCATTCAGAGATCGTGTAAATGGGTAAATGGTATAGATTTATGATCTGACCCCTTCCTTCCCCCATCCTGAGCGCACACACACACCCCAGCTCCTATCTAGGCTAGCTCTTTTTTTTTCTTTGCAAATGCTTGCTACTCTTTCTACAGTTGCAGTGTCCTGTTTTCTCACCAACAGTTTTATTCTGTTCTGGATCATGGTGGCTACCGGGCACATTCTTGCTGCTTTGTCCTGGTTAAAATTCATATGTCCCAATAATCTATTTTGTAGCTTTGGATCTCAAATTCCTATTTCTATCTTGTCTCCAATAGTTATAATATTGGTGGTGCAGCACAGCAGGGCCAAAAAGCCTGGGGGACCCAACCCACACTCTGTGGTGCAGCTAGGTCCCTTGCTACAGGGAGATGGGCTGCGAGGGTCCATTCCATCCTAGCTATGTCTCCACTGGTCTCTGATAACTGACTCCATTACTTGCCAATTAATTACAGGTTTGATTCATTAACTTAAGATCTCTTTTGCTTCAATTTTTTTGGGTTTTTTTCATGGCTTTAACTTTGCTGTAATTCTGCAACTCTTATTTATCTTTTTGGCTTTTCTTTTGTGTTTGGTACAATAGGGTCTTGTCACTGCTATGCCATGAACCCCCATCTACCCACCTTAAGCACCATCAGAAATTCTTCAAAGGAGTCTCCTGTCTTCTGAATTCTGTAATGAAACTTATACCTTTCAAGTGTTTTGCTTTTCTTTGGTAGCAGTAGTCTTGAATTTCTGCAGAACTGTCCCATAAGACAAGTTGCCCTCACTGCCTGGCTTAACCGCATGCTATGAAAGACATTGGGTCCTTTTAGACTGACTCCAGAGTGGCCACCCTTGGGTTTCCTATGGGCAGCCCACCCACGGGTCTGCTCTAGCAGCGGCGGGTTTACACAGAGCCCACCACTGCTGCTGCCCACAGTCTGTGCACGCACCCCTCCCACTTGCCATAGAGATGCGGGTGAATTGCCGCTCTAGGCTGCTGCCCTCAGTTCCATGGCCATTGTCAGGGCAACCCACAGCTGGGAGCAGAGTGCTGGTGGTCATCCATCCTTTAGACAGACTACTGCTCCACTCCCGGCCGGTGCTCCAGGTTCAGGGGGCCGACTCTACTTGCGGTGCTCTGTGATATTCAGGTGACACCTACTCCGCTGCTGCTCCACCTCACCCCAGGGTGGCCCGGCCTTTGCATAGACAGGTAGAGCAGCAGCGGAGCAGGTGTCTGTCTAAAGAAACCCATTTTCAGCTTCTGGCCCCACAATATTCCAATGGATCTCTATCTTCTGCTGGTGGTCTTTCTTATTAAAGTAAATGACTTCCAAGTATCAAAATTTTCATGAATCTCTTCCATGATTCTGCTGCATTAACAGAGAGATCCAAGTCTCTCTCTATATAATATGCAATAACTTGTTAGGAAAAAGTTACTAGTGTTTTACACATAAATAAATACAGTGTGGGGAAAGCAGTAATTGGGAAAGGTAGTTAGCATTTCCAAACATTTATACACAATCCTTGTCCTGAAAGGGAACCTGTACAATACCTTGAAAAGACAGGCCTAAAATTTACTGCTCTTTTAGATACCAAAAATAATGGACGATATAAAGATTTCAGTTTTATTAGACACTAAGGAAATGTATAACAGTTTGTTTTTTATACCTATACCTGCTGCATTCCCGTCAGTGTATTTAAGTGTTTTGAAATGCCAACTACCTTACCACCTATCAAGTCTTCTCCTACAGCCCCCTCCCAAGTGCTTTCTATTATGGATACAACTAGCCTGCATTTATTTAGGTTTATCATCTGATTATTGCTTTCCCTCATTGTATTCAAATGTTTGAAATACTAATTTTTGAAACTGTTCCCTCCCAAGTGATTGCTTTCACATCTGTACTACATTTATTCAGAGTATAGTTCTGTTTGTTTATGTGGCTCAGAAAGCTTGCCTACTTTTACCAGTAGAGGTTGGTCCAATATAAGATACCGGCTTAACTACTTTTCTTTATGCAATGGCTAAGTGTTTAATAAAAAGGTGCAGTGCATATTCTTAGCTCAGTTTAATGAGTTGATACTAGTGATGTGTTTTAAAATGTCTGCATAAGGGGAGGGTCTGATTTTCTGAATAAATTGGTAGGTACAAAACAATCCAGTGAAACTTCCAGTTGGTGAGAGAGGAACTGCTTCAGAAAAGGAGCAGAAATAAGCATCCTTTCACACTGAATTTATGCTAGTGAATTTTCATTGCCATACATTTGCAGACTAACTATGTGTTGATAAACTAGGCTAGATAAAGATTTGGATGTTTTGGTTCAACTTCATACCCTTTGTTATCATTCTGAAGTTGGAAACATTAGGATTAAAAAACTTTAGCTATTATTGTAGTAAAAAATAGAGAAGCAGAATGCATCAATTTTTAATAATAACAGTTATACAAGATGTTGAAACAATGATACCAACATACGTGGCAGTTATTTACTGCTCATTGTCTGGAAATAATGTAAAACCTTCTTGGTTTGTTTTTTTTAGTTATATATAGTTATATATAATTATTTATTTCGGCTGGCTTACACCGTAGCCACAGTACCGTACATACATACAAAATATAAAATAGAAACACCTTACAAAGCAGTGTAAAATAACACATAAACTTTAATAATTCCGCCTTACAGTTACGGCATTGTACCATTATCGCCCTGAGTCCCAACCGGGAATCATACAAGGGCAAAGGGGCAAGCGCTCACTAAACACCACTTATCAGGGTTGAGCATGGGTATTCATTCGGGTTGACAAGCTTAAGCAGGGAGTGCTCCCTTCGCATAAAGTCATTCCGATCACCAAAACAGTCTAATCCCTGCTCACCATGAGCTTTAGGTCGACCTCAGCCAGTACCCTAACCCCGAAATTTACCACCACTCTAGCGCAGCTGGGATCATCCCCATTCAAGAGGAACTGCATCCACCCATCTTCAGACCGGTACCTATGCCCTGATTCCCTGATACCCTTCAGGAGATCTTCTCTCAAGCCCTTATGGGCTGGGCAGTATAAAAGAATATGTGCCATTGAATCAAGCACCGCCCAGTCGCATCTCTTGCATACCCTTAGATTTTTTGGGATTTTACAATATCTCCCTTCCACTATGGCAGAAGGGAGAAGGTTACATCTCAGCAACGTTAACACTCTTTGCTAGAGTGTTAGACCAGGAAAGGTACTCAGGGAGAGAACCTTTTGGGTGGAACAAGTGGTAGTCAGGGGCTATCCCCTGGGCAGATAACGCTACTGACTCTATTTGCAACTCCTGATCATAGAGCCGCTGCTTAATTTTTGCAATCACCAGCCCACGTCCCGAGAGCCTCAGGTTGTCTTTGGCCAGCCCCAAGTTGATATAGATCCGCTCAGGAATTTGGGCCCACTGGGCCACAACCTATCTTCAGCGATAGCAGCAAGCAGGGGTTGCGAAGCAGACAGGGATACTACTACTCTATACCAAAATTTAAGAAGGGCCAGGGTGGCCTGCACTTGTATAGAGCACATGGCTAACTCTGCCCTTAATATCACTTGCGGGGCACACCTTGGTAACCCCAGTATCACTCGCAGAAAGGTGTTCTGGGGAGATTCAAGGCTAGACAGCAGATCTCCACCCCAAACTGGAACAGCATACAGAAGCTGAGATATTACTTTTGCCTTAAAAAGGCAAAGGGCAGGACCCACTAATTTCCCACCATGTGAGAAATAGAATTTTAACAAGGCCTTAGTGGAGGTCTGGGTCTGGAGCATGGCGGCCTTAAAATGGGGGATCCATCTGCCCGAAGAGGCAAAAATAATCCCAAGGTATCTAAAGACACACACTTGGGCTATTGTGACCTCATTTATAAGCCACCTATATTGACGCTTTGATCTACCCGCCACCAGGACCTTTGTCTTCTCATAATTTATGGATAATTTTTCCTGCTCACAGTATAGGGCAAAGTGCTGCATAGCCCGTCTCAACCCCACTTGGGTCATAGAGAGCAGCACAGTGTCGTCCGCGTATAAAAGTAGCACCAGCTTTCTTGAACCCAATTTCAGAGCGTGGGAATCCACCCCCTCATGTGCGGGATTAGATTGTTTAAGTAAAGGTTAAAAAGGGCCGGCGCAAGGAGACAGCCCTGTTGTACACCCCTTTGTACCCCTATGGCCTTAGAGAGAGGTCCGCTCTTACCGATCTGCACCTGGAGAGTGTTACTCGAGTGAATTTTTATTATCAAGAATAACAGTCGCCCATCAATAGAGGTGCCACCTAGTTTATTCCACAATCGCTCCCTATCTATGGAGTCAAAGGCAGCCCGCAAATCAACAAAACAACAATAGAGGGAAGAGGGTTTTGTTGACTCACGGGAATATTTAGTGAACAGTAAATTGAGGACAAATGCATGGTCAATTGTGGGAAGCCCGCCTGCTCTGGGAAGATAATATCATTCTCATCCATCCATAGCAAAAGTTTACCCAATAGGTACCTAGCATATAATTTCCCAACTATGGACAGAAGGCTAATAGGCCTATAATTTGTAGGAACCCTGGGGTCCCCTTTCTTAAATATCGGCACCACAATACTTTGGAGCCAATGCCTGGGGATCTTGCCCGAGGCGTTAAGGGTTGAAAAAAGTGGAGCAAGTAACTCTGTCCACCAGTCAAGGCTATGTCTTAACAACTCTGCGGGGATAAGATCACTTCCTGGTGCCTTGCCCTCTTTGAGGGCTCCAATCAAATCCCTAACCTCCCCCACTGTGACTGGCGGCCACTCCTAAAACCTGTTCTCCAGTCGGGTCTCCACCATAATACCAAGTGGAGCTGGCCCGGCGAACAGGGATGTAAAATGGCATTCCCACTCAGCTGCAGGTGGAGACAGCTCCTGGTCTAGTCCTCTCCTACCCAATGTACTGGCAATTAACGACCAAAACTTCTTGCCATCTTTGGCCAATACTGCCTGATTCAATAGTGACCATTGGGTCTCATAATGGTCCCTTTTCTTCACCTCCAAAAGCTGCTTATACTGTCTCCTTTCTTGGTAGACCACACATCTGTTTACTTTAGATGGGCACCGCTTCATCTGTCTGGTTGCCCGCTGCAGGGCCCTCCTTGTGGTGACGCAGGAGGTATCATACCAAACCTGCGACTTAATGGTAGGCAATTCTGATGGAATAAAGTGTAGCCGTTGCGTCAGCGCATCAGTTAGTGTCTCAAAGGCTTCCTCCACCCCCTCTGGAGCCCTCTGGATCAAATCTCTCAGCTCACTAACCCTCTCAGATTGAATACATTCCACGCAGTCCCTTAGGACTGTCGGTGACCATTTCCTTTGTATTTTCCCCAGTGACCCATGCCCCTGAATCCCATTATCCAATGGTAATTTACAATTGCCCTTGTTCAGGAAGAAGCCCCCAATCATCAATGCCAGGGGGAAATGTTCCATTTCAACTGAGGCCAGCACTCTAAGCTCAAGGCCCTCTGACACATAGAGTTCTTTCGTCACCATGTAATCTATTACACTAACCTCGATGGTAGAAAAATAGGTGAAGTCACCCTCAAGGTCCCCCGGAAGTAGCCCATTCAATATAACCAAATCCAGGGCTCTAAGGAATTGTTGGAAGATTGGGGCCCTGGGGCAAGTAACCCGATCCCTCGACTGGCGAATATTATTAAATGGAGGAACTATTGTGGTGTCTAAGTCCAAAATGCTCCCGTATACTGCGGGATTGCCAACATGTGTGTTCAAGTCCCCCTCAAATATCACCCTTGCCCCGGGGAATCTGGTAAATGCATCCCGTATGGCAACCTCCATTTGCTCCCAAATATCAAAGGAGTAATATGCTGAAGAGGCAGGGGCTATATACGCATTTGCTACCAATATCCCTTTACCCTCAACAGGTACGCAAAACCATAAGCCAAATTGAGATTCCACTGAGGCGAGGGCGTACACCTCAGCAAATAGTGAGTTCTGTAACAGGAGAGCTAGACCATCGCTGAGCCTCCCCTTGGTCTTAAAGGATCTAGCAGGGGAAACATGTACCTCAAATCCTTTATACTGGAAGGGTTGGGCTGCCCATGTTTCCTGCAACAGCAGAATAGCACACTGGCTGGACAAGGCCTTAAACTCCTGCCCATGCTGGCGTTCCTTCCAGCCTGATACATTCCAGCTCACAATTATTAGGGTGGACTCCTCACTCCCCAGCTGTCAATTATCCCCTAACGGGGAATTACTTCCTCCCCCCCTGCCAGTTAGCAGCTCCTCCCGTGCCACCCAAAAGGCTTAAATCCTGGTGACACGCCAGAGGGGCCAAAGCTTGTCCCTTTGGCTCAAATGAACCTATGGGGCAAGTCCCGACCTCCCCCTCAGCCCAGTACCCCTCACTGGTTCAGTGTCTGGGCCAACACCCCCCCCCCCCCGCAAGCACTGGTCTTACCTACCCCTGTATTGTCAGGAGATACAGCTACCACACAGGAAACTCACTCCCCCTGGCAATCACCTGTGTAATTCCCAGGTAGGAGAGGTAACAACCAATTGTCCGCCTGTGGAGGTGGACTACTTGCTACATGCTGTGATGCTAAAGTCATTGTTCTAGTTGGCGATAAAATATTAGGCCAATCTCCAGCAACTCCCTTAGTGCTAAGATTCCCTACTACTGGACCATAGGGGGGTGTATGTTCAGTCAGTATGTCATCCAAGGGGACTATTGCATGCGAGTGGGATGCTACTCTCCCCAATTTGGGTGGTAAGCCACCATAAGCACACCCCTTCTGATGTTTAGAAAATCTCCCAATTTGCAAATAGATTCCCTCCAGCTGGTCCAGAATAGTTACCTGTTCGGTCGGTACCAAGCCCCTTTGCTTATCAACCCCGATAATACTTGCTCACTTTGTCTACTTTGGGCATTAAGCCCCAATGTCCTACTTACGAACCTATCTCCTTCTGCTAGCAATGTAGTACTTTTGGGGCTAACCGGGATATCAGTATCCATTTTTTCCTCAGCTAAGGGGACAGCAGGACGGAATTTAGCATGGGCCCACCCTAAGTAGCTGGCCCGTGCACTAATTTTAGGATCCGCTGGAACCACCCTACCCCCATCCAGACGGCTAACCTTTGGCTCAGCCTTACTTGTATGGCTTTGAGTCCCACCATTTGGGCGGGCTACCCCTGTTCTGGTATATACCTGAGACCCCGTAGTTTTAGAGCACAAAGCTCTGGCTACAAAAACATTTCTATCCTTCAGGCTATCAGCCTGCTGAAATATCAAATCAACCAGCTCTTGGTCATTGAATAAAACGTTAAGGATACACCAGTCCTTCCTAATGCATAGGTGCTCTATTGAAATAATATCATGCCGAGTCACCACCTCCTGCAAGAGGAGCCTGAGGTGCTCAGCAATATCATGACTGGAATTCCAGAGTGGCAATTGGCCCTATGGCAAGGGAAAAACTGAAAAGACTATATATAGGGGGAGTCTAGAGTAAGCCGCTAGGTCAACCCAAGCAACATTTCCAGAATTACCAAAATTACCAGCATTGCCCCCCCGGTATATAACACCCGGTAACTCCCCAGGCGCAATAGCCTGTTTCCTAGGTACGGGGCTTTGCCCCTGGGGCCGGCAGGCCTCGTTAGTTTGTGGTGTAGTCCTCCTGGTGGTCTTTACTACAGGGGGGGTTGGCACTGCCGACTCCTTAACCCTGGCACCAGCCTCCTTGCTTACCGCCGGGAGTACAGCCCGTACCAGCAAGGCTATAGTTCCCAGTTCTGCAGTAACTCTATTGAGTTGATGGAATACATATCGCATTGAGGATGCCGTTAACATGATATGATCTGCCAGGCAAGACATCACAGAATTGGGTTTGTCTGCCTGCGCATATGTCAGGACAAATACTGTAACATTTCTGTCAGCTCCAATGCCAGGACTTGAAGCACATTGGGGGCCCCCTGACAAAACACTAGTACAGCCCATATCAGCCAGGGGGGGGGGAAGGATCATGGTGGGCTGAGTTTAAGGCCCGTCTATTATCATCAAGTAGTATAAGCGCCTGAGTTGTCAAATAGGATTCAATTTTCTGCTGCTTTGGGTTTTTAAGATTGGGCAACACACCCCGGCCCACCTCAATTCTTGAACGCTTCCCTGCCGCCATTAGGGGAAGCCAGTTCACTTACCTCCCTCTCTCAAAATTACTCCTGTGCAAACACCAGGGTTAACCACAGATCCCCAAAACTTAACTCAAGGGCCCCCTTGTCCAACCTCGGCCGGCGCCTAAGGCCGCGTGCACAAGGGCGCGCCCTTGTTCGCGCAGCCCTTAGGTGCGCTGCCCAAGACCGTGAGCCTGGGTCGGTCTTTTAAAAGTCCCGGGCAGGCGTGCCCTTCCAGCAGCGCCAATCAGCACAGTTTGTGGGCGGCACAACACAGAGGGCTACAGGTGGAAAGCACAATAGCCCTTGCGTCACCGCGATACCATCAAGTGTCCTCCAACGACCAGGGTCAGCAACGCATCTGGGCTCCGGTCCTGGTGCAGCCACTCTCCCCGTTCAATTCAGCACATACACACCGTGAGCCGTGGGTCGGTCTTTTAAAAGTCCCGGGCAGGCGCGCCCTTCCAGCAGCACCAATCAGCACAGTTTGTGGGTGGCACAACACAGAGGGCTACAGGTGGAAAGCACAATAGCCCTTGCCTCTCCCCAGTACCATCAAGTGTCCACCAGCGAACTGGGGCAGAAACGCGTCTGGGCTCCGGTCCCGGCGTGGCCGCTCTCCCCGTTCAATTCAGCACACACCAAAACCTTCTTGTTTGACCAGGTGTTTGACAGGCAGGGATAGGGTTGAGTGGGATGGGTGTGGGGATTTGGGGAAAGGTTGTAGGTGTTTAAGGGGATTTTATATGCTATAAGTTGCTCTGAATGTTATTGGGAAGGGAGGAATATAATTTGGAATGAATAAAGTCAGTTTTGATTTAATTTGATGTAACTGAACTAAAATCTGTCCATTATATTTCCCAAAATATGGAAATAACAGGTGTGATCCTGACTGCATTGAAGCCTCTGGCTAAATTCTGTGTGGCCAGGAATGCACTCAGGATCACTAGGACTAGTTGAATTTTTTGGTAAAAAAGAAAATTGACAAATCTTAGATTAGTAAAGACTTTGAAAATCCACAAGAACAAATTATTCATTTTTTTCATAGTCTAAGAAAATTATGAAAATTGGTTTTGGATAAAATAATTGACAAAAAGTCAGTGATCAACATACTGAATAATATATATATTCTTTTTTTTTTGAAAAAAGGTTTAATTTTTTTTTTTTTTGGTAGGTTGAAATTTTTTGTGAAAACCAAAAATGAAATGTTGTAAACCTTCAAAAATAAAAATTACATACTTAATTTAAAACAAAATGAAACAGTGGGTGAAAACAAACAAGACACGTGTGAGCCAAATTCTTAGGCCACCCCGGAAGAGCCAGTGCAGCTGCCTTATTTTGGGCTGGCAGGAAGGGCAGTTCAAACAAGCAGCCACACCAGGGTTTCCGGGCAGAGGGGCTGCTGTCATATGTCCCTCCACACCACAGGTTGGCTGAGGAGTTGTCCACATGGAACAGGAATCCTGGACACCTGCTACCCAAGAAGATTGTCCACCAAACAGTTTGTTTGTTTGTTTGTTTGTTTACTTATATCATTATATCATTATTTGATATTCCGCCCCCTCCTGCCACTGGCAGGTTGGGCAGTTTACATAGTAAAATTCATAAAAAACCATAAATATATCAAACATAATACAAAACCATCATAATTCAAAACAGTCTCGAGAATAACACAACCCTCCATCCCAACCCATCCCACTCATTACCCATCTCCTCCACCAAAAGCACAGCAAAATAGCCAGGTTTTACACTTGCAATGAAAGGAGGAAATGTCCAGGGAGAAGCAGACATCCTCCATAAGGGAGTTCCACAGTTGTGATGCTGTCATCGAGAATGCCCTGTCCGACGTCCGACGTCAATAACCTTCCCTAAAAAGGGGAGGTTAGAGACTGGCCGATTGTGGGCAAGGGAGTCAACATCAAGTGATGGCTTTTTGAGAAAGGGTCACACCATGGCCTCTTTGACGCACCCTGGGATCTTGACCACCCCTGCCAGCAATGGCCCCAATGTCTCCCTGCTGGCCTTAAACAGTCAGGACAGGCATGGGTCCAGTTCACAAGTTGTGCCTCTAACTGCACCAATCACATCCACCGCATCAGCAGATGACATCCACTGAAATTGATCCCACAAAACTGGACAAGCTGGGCCATCCATAACCTCTGGTTCTCCTACCGTATCAACCGCAGCATGAAAGGTGTGGTAAATGTGGGCGATTTTGTCCATGAAATAGTAAATAAATCTGTCACAGTGAGCACAGGAGTACCATGGGGACCTATGTCCTGATGTTCAGGGAGTGGATGCCTGGTGGCCAACCTGTCGATGGCCTCAGCCAGCAAGGTGTTCTACAAAGTCACAAGGTCATCAAGAGATTGGCTGTCAAGTTTGGGAGGCACTTCCCCCAGAGCATTCTGGAGCCTAGCTGGTTCCATAGGTTTCTGGGGGTGAACCAACCGAACAGGTTCCACACCTTTCCAGGGGCAGACTTGTGCCAGGAGACAGGCCCATAGGAGGTAATGATCTGTTCATGACAAAGACAATAATGATACATCCTCCACAACCGGAACCCCCGGTTCAAGGCCAGTGAAAAACACCAGAACCAGAGTATGGCAGCTGTGAACTCATGCTTCACCCCCTGAAGCTGGTGTCGACGTGTATGTTGAAATTCCCCAGGACCACCATCTTCACAGGACTGCAAGACCACCTCCAACACCAGTTCTGCTAGAGCATGCAGAGACGTTGCCATACAATAAGGTGCACTGCACGGTAAACCGGCAGCAACCCCAACCTGTCTCCAGCCTCTTAGGGTCTCCTGAACCTGTCTCCCTCTTGATAAGGGGAACCTGGAGAAATGTGTTTACTGAGCCCAGGTAAGCACACTCCTATAGGCCCTCTCGATCAGCTATTTGGCAGCTGCAGTGTACGTATTCCACTGGACCACCCTGATCAGCTGTTAGGCTGGCCGGGTGAATGTGCTCCACAAGCCCCACCCCTGGATCAGCTCTTTGGTGACTGGGGTGAACGTGCTCCACAAGCCCCATCCAAGGGCTCCACAAGCCCCACCCAAGGATCACCTTGGTCTCACCTTGTGGCTGGGATGGGCATGGCCTAACACATGGGAGGGTGCACGTTAACCTGGATTAGCCTGGCTGGGTGAGCCTTAACCTGCACCATGTCACCAACCTTCTCCAGACGATGCAGCCAGTAGCAGCAGCTGGCCACACATCCCTAGGTGAATGTGGGTGAACATCTGGTAGCAGGATACTGTCTTGTTTGTTTTCATCCAATATTAGTTATAATTTCATTAAAATGGTTACCATTAAATGAAAGTAAGTCAAAACTCTCATGGGTTAAGCAAGGAATAGGACAAACTGGTACAGAGGAAAATAGAAACCAAAATTCCTCTTATCTCTGTTATCCTTCGTTCCAAGACACTTCAGAGTATTAAATGTTATCGACTTGATTCTTTTCACCTTTTAATAGCTATATATCAGGAGACATATTAAGTTACCCCCATGTGAAATCACTGATAAACAGTCCTTGAGAAGGTGTTGACAAATCACATGGCAACCAAGCTGTGAGTCAGTGAGTGTGCATGCTGCACTTACCCACATTCCGTGAGTGCTGAACATAGCAAAAGCCACATTGGCCATGGACTGTGTTTGTGAACAGAGTCACCCACCCTAGAGGGTGGAGGCGGATGATGAGGAAAAAATTCCCTGTGGTGCGGTGGAGAGGTGAGAGAATCATGTGCTGCTACATTCCTCCTATCCCCCTCAGACACCCTGACCACTAGGCATCCCTCTCTCGCAAGCCCTATATGCAGACACTTCAAGGAAGAGAGAGGGAAATAGGGGGAAGAGGTTTAGTGTGTATGTGTGTGTGTGTGTGTGTGTGTGAGAGAGAGAGAGAGAGAGAGAGCGAGAGAGAGAGAGCTTAGCACAAACCCAGTCCGATCTGATTTGCCATTTACCCTTCCACCCTCCCCACCAATTCCCTTCCTCCAGTTAGCAATGGCAACCTACGGTCATGGAGGCCCACTTTCACACAGGCACTACCACAACCTAATTGATGGCACATCAACATGTGTGTGTGTGTGTGGGGGGCATGCATTAGCTCTCATTAACTCACATGGAGGGCTCAACATTCTCTGAACTACCACCATGGGTGGTGGATTAGTGATCTCTGCACAGTGGCCACTTGTTGGGTGATCCTGGCAAATTGCCTAGACAAAAAACCTTCGGTTTAAGAAGCTTGTTAAGGTGGCATTACAAATGATACTCAAACGTTAAACGTTAACATGACAGTAAATTGTATGTTAAGGCAACTTTACTAAATATTGGACCAATCTATGCATTTTTCTTTTCTCATTCATTAATTTTTTTAAAAAATGACTTAACTGAACTTAAGCTGCATATGTGTGGTATGGTAACTGAACAATACTTATAGGTGATGAGAAATGTATATAGTTTAATTACAGTTGTCATAATTTTTTATTATTAATGAGTGAGAAAAGAAAAATGTATAGGTTGGTCTGATATTTAATAAAGTTGCCTTAACATACAGAATTAATTTGTAATGCTGCCTTAACAAGCTTCTTAAACTGAAGGGTTTTTGTCTAGGTAATTTGCCCTTCTTTTGAAACTTTTGAAGTTTCTTTTGAAACTTAATAGTTTTGTTAATGCATAAGCTGGCCCCACACACAAGAACACTGCAAGTGCACACAGGCGCTCACCCATGGTTTGTTCCACATGGAGCAACCTGCTTTTTTGCAGGTTTCTCTGTTCAGGGGTGATGGGTGAAGGTGTGTGTGACACAGGAGTGCACAAGCGACTGCTTTCATACGAGACGCATCCACCCATGCCACTGCGTGGGTGTGTCTCGTGTAAAAGAGGTCACACACTCATTCACACACGTGCTGTCACCTCTCTCACACACACTTATTCTAACTGATCACACACACAATCATTCAGACATAGTACACACATGCTGTCATCTCACACTATCATTCAAATTGATCACACACACACTCATCCATTCACACCACACGCACATGCTCTCACCTCACACACTCATTCAAATTGATCAGTCACGCACACTAGACCAGGGGCGTAGCTAGGGTGCAATGGGCCCCTGACCAAGAAGTCAAGATGCACCCCCCCCTTGTGTCCCGCCGGTGGGTCTAGGGGTGCCTCCTGGCTCGGCAGGCCTGGAGGAGCTGCTATCAAACACAGAAGACACGCAAAATGCAACCAGGCTATTAAGCACATTATGCAATGAAAAGAGACATATATATATAACCAGTTCAATTGTGCCCCCATAATCAGTTCACACTGCCTCCACCACATAACCAGTTCATTTGCGCCCCGCCCCCCATATAATCAATTCATGCTTCCCCCCACCCATAACCATTTCATTTGCACCCCCAGGACAGTGTGAATTTATTATGGGGCGCAAATGAACTGGTTATGGGGCGGGGGTTTAAAGACAATCTTTCTGTTAGCAATAACTTCATTAAGAAGTGTTAGTGAAATAGCAGCCATAGTAATCTCAGAACCATATTTACATATTTTCCAAGATAGAATAGATATTGCTTTCCATCCTAAATTCCTACCTAAGATAGTATAAGTAAGATGGTTGTGACAATGTAACCCTTTTTACACAGGCCTCTCCCACTCATGAACATGCAGAATTCTGTTCATGGGTGGAGGAGCCTTGTGTGAACGATGTGGCACACGTGCCCACGGTGAGTAGGGGTGCATGCACATGCACACCTAACACACATCCTCACTCACCCCCCACTCGTCCCCATGCATGGAGCAACTGGGGGAAATGGCAGTTGCTCCATGCGTGTGGATGAGTGGGGGTCAATGAGGATGTGTGTGCATGCCCCGCCCATGCACAGGTGCGCCCACAGACCCACCACCTGGCAGAGCCATGTAAAAATAGTCTATGAGGAGCCACTCAAAGAAGAGCAGAAGGTTGCTTCCTTGTAAACAAGGTTCTTTGAGATGGCTCCCAACATTCTCACAACACCCACCAATCCCCTTCCTGAACGAATCCTGCACAAGCTCCTAGTCTTCACCTATAAAGCTCTTCACAACCTTGCTCCCCCCTACCTCTCTGCACTTATCGCCCTCCATACTCCAGCCCGTGCACTTCGCTCCTCCTCTGTCCCTTCTCTCACCCTTCCACGCCTTCCCTGCTCCCCTAAGCGCCTTCGTCCCTTCTCACTTGCTGCCCCCCATGCCTGGAACTCCCTCCCTGTCCACATCCGCCTTGCCCCCTCCCTTCATACCTTCAAATCTCTCCTTAAAACTCACCTCTTTCGCTCTGCTCTGTCTGACTCTTTATCCTGCTGAGCCACTATTCCTATACCTACGATCGGTTTACCCTTATCCTTGCAACATGGACCTGCCTGCTGTCATTCTCATCGTAACCAAGCCAAGTACGTGCACTTGAGACCTCGCATCTTCATGAATGTTAGACCCCTTGTCTCTCCCTCTGTTCCCCTTCCTATGTCTCTCCCCCAGCTCCTGTCTCTCAGATTGTAAGCCCTAGGGGCAGGGACCATGTCTATTTTATTACTTTGTAAAGTGCCATGTACACTGCTGGTGCTATATAAATGTTTGTTAATAATAATAATAATAATCCAGCCCTGCATGCAATTTTTGTCTTATATTCCTAGAAAGGGTTGGAAGTAACTGTCATTCTGAGGGGAAGAGTTCTTTTTATACTAGAGGAGCTCGAGACCATCATGTGGTCTACTATTTGAATATGGTGAGCATGCACAACCCAGTTGGGAGAATGTTAGGATACATCTCAAAGAACCTTCTTTACAAGGCAACAACCTTCTGATCACTTGCATGGGGAGGAGTTGTTTGTAAACAAACAGCTTTATCTCCCAGTGTCCAGTTGCTGCTGCAGCACTACTAGCAGGCAGATGCAGGTGAGGAATGCCTCCCCCACACCTTCAGCCCCCACCTTGCCCCTGGACTCCCCTTCATTTTTTGTAATCACAGAACACATGTGTTGCTGGAGGAAAGCCAGAATGGTCGCCAACCGGACATTTTTTGCTCTACTGACTTCCATTGAACAGCATAGGTGCTGTTCAATGAGAGATTGCTACCGCCTTAACTATAGGGCCATGCTTGTGGCCGTATAATGACCATGAAAACACACACTTGTGTGTGAGGGGGAGGAGGGGTCATCATGCCATTTGTTGGACCCAATGAATGAGGAAGGAAAGGATGGGGGGTGGGGAATCTATATTGGTGTGAAAAACTATGGGAACTCCAGCCTCAAACCACAAGTGATACAGCACCCATACTGTGTTAGCTGATGGAAATGGAGGGGAGTGGCACAGATGGATGGCCTCCTCAACATTGGACTTGCTCTATGGTTCTACAGACTCAGAAATCAGTAAAATATTAGAATGTGCCAGTGGACCTATAGTTAGTAGCCCTTAAATTTCCATCTCAGTGATTGTTTACAGAGATCCACAAAATCAGTCTGCCTTGCACAGGTTTTCTGTTGTCTAGGTATTAGCAAAAGAAAATGTTGTTTGCACTGGCCCTCTCTCTAAGCATGATGCATCTGCAGTTTGAACTTGCTCTATGGTTCTATACAGACTCAGAATTCAGTACAATAATAGAATGTGCCAGTAGACTTAGTTCTCTTCACACTTACTTACACCAGTGTATATTAGGGGTTGGTAAATACACAAAGTCAACAGTTTCTGAAAAAAGGTTACTAAAAAAAGTCACATAAGAAGAGAAACAGGCATAATGAATCAGTTGTAAGAATGGAAAAATTCCTTTTTAAAATTGTGTATGTTTATGGGCCATGTCCTTAACTAAGGACACAGCATTGTGACACTGAGAATAACTCATGCCAGTTAAGCTTCTAGCTCAGTACCTTTTAATGCTATTTTACTTTTCTCGTTGAAAAAGTTTGGGGATTTTTCAATGTCCTTATAGGTTATGAAGCGATGAACAAGAACTGAGGTACTGTGTACATAATTATAAATTGTTGCCAGAGTCATACTTGTAGCTAATTAAAGGTCTTTTTCTATTCTCAAGTATGCCAGTGTAAATTAGGAGTCAAGTAACTCTACTGAAGGCAATGGAGTGACAACACTGCAACTAGCAGAAGAAGAAAGAAAAGAATCAGGCCCTGAGCCGGATCATACTGAGTTAACATTTCTGTGCCTTTCTGCCTGAAAAACACTTCTCTGACTGCTACTATGTTCTCTGGTATTTGGAGTTTTTATAGCAGGGCTACAGAACAAGAGTTGTCTAACATTTGCATAATCAAAGAGTTGGAGTAGCTACTGAAGATAGAAGTAGCGAAGATGGGGATAGGAGATTTGCTTTTAGGCAGCAGTTATTATCAGAGTAGGTTTCTCTAGCTAAAGCTAAGTCTTATTACAATTTATTTTAAATCTTCACATTTCCTCTAACCTGAAATTTGAATGGGAAGAAATTGAGAGGTTCCTGTTCTATCTTTTGGACCTGTGGAATAAGACAGGAAAAGAGGATGCCCAAGATAAAGTATAAATCTGAAGATGGAAGAGAAACTGTTAGTACACCAACAGACTGTCAATATTACACGTCTAATTAGCAACTTATGGATAGGCTGAATCCAGCTTCAATGTAATAATATTCAAATCAAAAAATCATTAAGGAGGGCTGAAGGCGCTGATTCAGTTCAATGCTTTGCAACTGGACAGTTCATGGACTCTTGAATATGGTATGCAAAACTGAAATTCTCCAATTATGCTTAATGCACAGTTCATTAAGCCAGTGACTCACTGAGAACTAGACTAGTGCCTCCTTCCTTATTTGTGTTTCTCTTCCAGTCCAGATCCAAACACACACACTCACTCACTCACTCACTCACACACACACACACACACAAACCATTCCCCCAGGATTTAAAAAATACATTTCTTCCTTTTATGTCCATCATCATTAAAAGCGTGAGTATGTAGGCATGCCTGCATAAAGGTTCCTTCCACAAACACTAGGGATGTGTGAACACGGTTCGGATGTTTGGAGTTTGGACCGAACTCGGTATGTTCAGCCTTCCGAACCGAATGTCCGAACTGAACTCGAAAATGGTTGAACAGTTTGGCCATGTTCGGGTGAGTCTGGATGAGTTCGGGGGCAGGACAAACATGACTTTGGGTGGGGAAAACGTGACTGGAAGGGGGAGACAGCTGAGGAGCAGACTTCCTGGCACCAGGGGAGGAGACCAGGGGTTGTTTCAGGGCCAAATGATACCAATACCAAAAAAAATCTTCGAATTCTGTATTGGTATCAGTAGCACTATTTTTGAATGTTCGGCCAAATTCGGCCAAACCGAACTCTGCCGAACCAAACAACCGAACCCGAACTCGGGTTTCGAACCGAACGACCAAACGTCCGAACGTCCGAACGTCCGAACCGCATTCTGTTCACACATCCCTAAAAAACACCCACCATGATTGACAAACTTGGAGTAAGCTGGTCCATATTAGATATCTTCAGGCCAGAAGATGGTGGTTTAAATTGACCAAACCAAGTCAACGGACCAACCGAGGCCAGTTTTTACCAGTTTCGTCAGACCATAGACAGTAGGGATGTGCGAACAGAACGCAGTTCAGATGTTCGGCCATTTGGTTGTTCGGTTTGAAAACCGGGTTCGGTTGTTCGGTTCGGTGGAGTTCGGTTCAGCCAAACATTGCCAAACGTTCAAAATAGCACTATTGGTACCGATATCTATACCGAATTCGAAGATTTTTTTCAGTATCAGTATCATTTGGCCCTGAGACCACCTGTGGCCTCCACCCCTGGTGCCAGGAAGTCTGCTCCTCAGTTGCCTCCCCCTTCCAGTCACGTTTTTCCCTCCTGAATGGGCCTTCCAGTCACGTTTTTCCTGCCCCGAACTCACCAGAACTCACCCAAACATGACCGAACTGTTTGGTCATTTTCGAGTTTGGTTCAGATGTTCGATTTGGTCGTCTGAACAGACCGAGTTTGGTCCGAACTCCGAACATCCAAACAGCGTTCGCACATCCCTAATAGACACTGTCCTAAAGTTAATTATCAGATTCCTTATTGCTGTGGGGACTTATTCCTTCATGGTTGTGTAATGGGAGGACAGAGCCATTTGCATCCCCTCTGCCCATATATCTGGCATAGAGGCCAGTCCCAAATATAGTACTTTGGCTCCAGAGATTTTTTTGCTCCTTATTCATCTGGGAGTCTATAACAACAGCTTCTCAGGGTGGTGGAAAAAAGGTGAGACTACAGTCAAAACCTTGAGAAAATGAAGCTGGGACAATGGGGGTAAATATGCTGCATCCTTTGATGGATTTTAGCAGTCCACATACTCTTCATGTATGTCAAGGACTTGGAAAGAAATCTCCATTCTTTACATAGGATTGGGCTATGTCTAAATAGGACATCTGGACCTCATCTGAATTCATCACCTTCCAAGTATAATACTGAAGTAAAACCTTACTTTGTGTGAAAATAAATGAGACAATAGTCCATATTAGCTCCCATCAAGTGGGTGCTCACCTGCCTGTCTATTAGGTGTTCGCCAGATATTTGACTACACTCCCACACAACCCCTGCTGACTCCTCCACTCACTATGGCATCCAAGGACATCGCAGGCCCACCATGTGGGCCAATGCATGCTAGTGCATGATAATGTGCACCCACACATCCGCCTCCCATTAGCTTCACCCGCAGCCTTGCCCACATCCAGGTCCATCAATACCATAGAGTCATGTCTAGCATGAATGCAAGAGAGTGATCAGCTGTGAAGTGGGGGCAAGAGGAGAAGGTCCTTCCTGCACCCCTCTTGCAGTCACATCTCGCAGCCACCTGAGCACTCTCTCCCTTCTTGCAGCCGCTTCACAGCTAATTGCTGCTTGGGTAGTGGTGAGAAAATGATCAGTTGGGCTGCAAGAAGAGAGAGTAGAGAGAGGGGATTTAGGAATGACCCCACTCTTGCAGCTGCCTGAGAATGTGATCACTGTTGCAAAATGAGAGTGTGATGGAAAGTGCTGGGGGTCATGGCCAGGCAAGAAGCTTTCTCTGGCTGTGAGAGTCATAGGCTCCGCCCCTTTCTGTCAGAACCACAGTTGGGAAGAGGGAAATAATTGAGTGGCACCACCTGTGGTGGCTACCATCAGCACATGAAATGTGGGCAGGGGGCTGCCTGTTTATTAGCTCAGCTCTGCATGCTAAAACATGTGATTTGGGGCTGCATGGACTGAACATGGACTCCAGCGAGCTATTTATCTCATTTATAAACACCCTTTGAAATTCATAGATCAGGAGTCTACACTCATGGATCATATCAGAGGATCGTGGGCTACAGAAGAGAAAGTGTTCAGGGTTAGGTGTTATCAGGCATTCTTCTTTTATGGAAAGTTCCTTAGAATAAACAACATGGAGTAAAAAATGCAGAAGCCATCTGATCTGCAAATAGTATTATTACCAGATATCTAACTTCTCAAGGTTCCCAGAAGACACATGCCAGCTGCAGCTCCCAAATGTCACTAAAGGACTGGCCTTTAACAACTTCCCTCCTCCTCCCAGCAACTTAAAACAGATTTGTACAGGTTGGTCTCATCTCGGAAAATTAACATTAATTTTGTCTCATTAAATATTAGTGTTATCCTAATCCCATCAAAAGGAAATGAATTTTAATTTTTTTCTTAAATGCAAAAGGGTTATTATTGCATTATCATTAGAAATTCATTTAAGTGATCTCAAGCCAAACACTCAGTGAGGGACTTGGTGTGATATTTTATGTGACCTATAATTCAAAGAGCAGAAGAAGAGAAAGGTTGTGACAGTTCTTTTGTATGTGGTTTTCCAGGTCCTTTAAGAGCCACAAGGTTGGTGCTAGGCGGTTTTTGTACTCCGTGCAGCATAAGTCATGGCCGGAGGGATGAGGGGGCAATGTAGGCATTATTTTTAAGGATTCGTGGCCTGCCAGGAGGTATCCAGTGCAGTTAATGGCAGGATGTGAGGGTTTCCATCTTGTAGATGCCTACCTGTACAGCGGCATCCCTACATGCTCCGATAGAGTTGGTGTCGGAGGTGGTGTTGTGGTCCCCAAAAACAATAGTCTTGGGGGACTTTAATATCCATGCTGACGCCAGTCTCAGCAAGGTGGAGCGTGAGTTCATAGCTGCCATGGCAACTATGGACCTGTCTCAAGTTGCCATCGGCCCAACACACGATGGAGGACATACCCTTGATCTGATCTTTTGCACTGGTCTTGAGGCGGGGGATCTATTAGTGGGGGTAGTGTCAGCAGAGCCCTTATCATGGACAGATCATTACCTCCTGTGGGCCTGTCTCCCAGCATTTGTCTGCCCCCGGAAGGGTGTGGAACCAGTTTGGTTGGTTCGCCCCCGGAGACTGATAGAACCTGAGAAGTTCCAGAATACTCTAGGGGAGTTACCCTCTGATCTTGACAGACGTCCACTCGATGACCTTGTGGTTTTGTGGAATACTCTGCTGACTGAGGTCATCGACCAGACAGCTTCTAGGCATCTGCTCCCTCAGCATCGGCACTGCAGGCTGCCATGGTTTGTGGAGGGCCTGCAGAAGCTGAAGCAGGAAGGGTGGCAGTTGGAGTGATGGTGGTGCCGGTCTTGTGCTGAACCTGATCGAGTGGCATAGGACCAGTTTACGGGCCTATGCCGTGGCTGTCAGGGCAGCGAATAAGGAGTTCTTCGCTACCCTGATAGAGTCTGTGAAGTCCCATCCAGCGGAGCTTTCCCAGGTGGTGAGGGGGTTGGTCAGTCCAGCTTCCCTCCACCTGGAACTGGAGTCTTCCAATGCCTGCTCTGACATGTTTGTTGAGTACTTCATGAATAAAATCTCTCGGATTCACCATGACTTCAACTCCACGTTTATGACAATAGGAGAACCAGAGGTCATGGAGGCTCCGTCTTGTCTGGTTTTGTGGGATCTGTTTCAGTGGGTGATGCCCGCCATTGTGACAGATGTTCTGTAGACTGTTAGAGCCACATTTTGTGAACTAGAGGATGAGTTTTTATTTTCTTTTATGCCTCCCTTTTATATATTTTATATATTTTATGTATATTTTAAAATATTTTATTTTTTGTAAGTCGCCTCGAGCTGCTTAGGCAGGAGAGGTAGGATATAAATATTTGAAATAAATCAATTATCTCAAAGGCACTCCACGCCTTATAACAAATACCGATGCTCTCAAGAAAAAGGGTACAGTAGTCTTCTATTATTACAGTCAATAGGAACTTCAATGGATGGAGGATTATGCCCAAAGAATTTTACAATTCCATTTTTTGGGTGTTTTTTTTACTATAGGGCAATATTACGATCATCTTACCTTAAAGTTGGTAGAACTTCAGTCTTTACATGTTTGTTTATTAGTTTGTGCATCATGGTTTACTTTCCTACAAGACTTGTATAAGGCAGATGCCCTTCTGTCCTTGGTCATCACTCTTTAGATGTAAGGTAGGTAAACTTTATTTTGCATGAATAAACAGTCATTGCAATAAATTTAAATTTAAAACTAAAAATTAGAAATATACAATAAAATTTCCAGTCAAGAATGCACTGTACAAGAAAGAGTGCAAACACATATGGGAAAAACGACTGATACACAGACAGAAATAAAAACAATATCTATAAACAGAACTTATAATTGGAAAGCCAATGTCAATATACGTCAAAACCAAGCCTGCAGACATGAGCTTAATACTGAAAAAGGAGCCTCCTAGGAGGATGAGAACCTACTCGTCACTGTCCATCAGGATCTCAATTCCTCCCTAGATCTTGGAGACCCCAAACTTGACAGTGGGGGAGAATAATACCTTGGATGAGGAGCAAACTATTGGTCAGCTATTTCCACGCAGAGTGAGCTTGAAGGCCAATTTGACCATATTATACATCAGCTCACTTGAGTTTGACCCTAGAAAAATTTAGAGTAGCTGAAGTGGGGATGAATAAGATCGGGAAGTAAGCCATGGGGCCAAATAAAGCTCCCTCAAAAATGAGGTTAATGGACATACAAACAGCATATGTACAAGATCCTCAACTTGACCAGAATTAAATAGCACAATCTTTCTCCATATGGAATCCCATTACATCTCCCAATGAGAACACGAGAAGGGAGTAAATCAAAGCGGAGTAGAGTCATAGCTCTACGGAGCTTGGGATCATTTAACAATTTCAGGTAAGACTCTTAACCAGAAGAATATTTAAATCTTTAGATGTATTTCTAAAGAAGGGCGGCAGTTGGGGTGACGGTGGCACCGTTTGCGTGTTGAAGCTGACAGATTGCAACATAGAGCCCGTTTATGTGCCTATGATGTAGCTTTAAGGGCAGGAAAAAAGGAGTTTTTAGCCACTAAAAATCTCATCCAGCTGAGCTTTTTCGGGTGGTGAGGGGGTTTGTCAGTCCTCCCTCCCTCCGCCTGGAACTGGAATTATCCTGTGCCCGCTGTGACATGGTTATTGATTATTTTTCAGAGAAAATTGCACAGATTCATCACATCTTCAATGCTGCACTTATTTCAATGGGCGAACCAAATATTCTGTAAATCCCGCCTTATCTGGTTTCATGGGATCAATTCTAGTTGGTGTCATTCACCGAGGTGGGGGATGTTCTTGAGGCTGTTAGAGCCACCTTTTTTGAACTTGTCAAATGTCCGTCCTGGCTGGTTAAGGCCAGCCAGGAGATAGTGGGGCTGTTGCTGGCGGGGGTGATCAATGTCTCCCTTCGGGAGGGTAGAGTGCCATGCTACCTCAAAGAGGCAGTGGTGTGGCCTCTGCTGAAAAAACCTTCACTTGACATTGATTCCCTCGCCAGTTAGTGACCAGTCTCTAACCTTCCCTTTTTAGGGAAGGTTATTGAGCGAGTTGTGGCTCAGCAGCTGCAAAGGCATCTAGACCACACTGGTTATCTGGATCCCTCACAGTCCCACTTTCATTCGGGTTATGGCACTGAGACTGCAATTGTGGCCTTGGTCAATGACCTTTGCCGTGAATTAGATCAGGGTCGCTTGACCTTGCTAATTATGGATGAAAACAGACATGACGCTAACCACCCTTTAACCACCCTTGGTGGTAATTTATGCATGGGTATTTTCAGACGTTACGAGATCACAGTCAGCCACAGTCAATTCCCTGTGGTGGTTGTGACCACGTAACGTCTGATGGGGGGAACGGATGTTCCCCACCAGATGTTCACCATGGTCAATCGTGGCGGGGAATCACATTCACCAAGTGATAGGCTGAACCGGCGGGGGCCGGCGGTGATTGCATGGTGAAGGCGATTCCCTGCCGTGATGAACCAAGCCGTCACGTCTGGATGGTGGCCACGGCCCGGAATCCCCACAGGGATTCCGGCCCGTGGTCAATTCGGGCAGGCGCTGCGGCCGCATTGGCCGTGGCGCCCGCCCGTCTCCCCGGAGGGTGGGAGGCAGGGGAGCGTGGGAGGGCAGGGCTGTGCGGTCGCACATTGCACCACGCGGCCCCACCCCCTCCCTGATTCCCCGCCGGGAGCCCCCGGCACTTCTGTTAGGCCATGACGTGGTGGCCCCGGCAAGGGATCAACAGATTGGTTCCGTGACAGGGTCAATTGGCCCCGTCACGTCTGAAAATACCCCATGTTTCAGGGCTGCATAGGGCACCTGCAATATGCATAAATAACCACCAAGGGTGGTTAAAGGGTGGTTAGCATCATGTCTGTTTTCACCCTATGTGAGATCTGTTGACTGCTTTTGATACCATTGATCATGAAATGTTGGTGGTTCACTTGTGGGATCGAGCTGGAATGGGTGGGATTGTTCTTGATTGGTTCCGCTCTTTCCTAGCTGGGAGGACTCAGTATGTGGTGTTCGGGGACTGTTTTTCATTTCCACAGGACCTCATGTGTGGTCCAAGGTTCCATTCTGTCTCCACTCCTGCTCAATGTTTAGATGCAGTCACTCGACGAGGTTGTGAGATGGTATGGGGTGTGGTGTTATCAATATGCTGATGACACCCAACTCTACCTCTTGTTTTCATCTGACCCAGATCTTTCAGTCTCAGTGCTTACCCGATGTCTGGACACTGTTGGGGATGAGGACAAGCTGACTGAAGTTGAATCTCGACAAGATGGAGGTGATGGTAGTAGGTAAGGCAGTGGATGTGGTGGCTCCCATCATTGATTGGGTTCGCCCTACACTGGTTTCCCAGGTTCACAGTCTGGGTGTGCTCCTGAATCTGCAGCTCCACCTGGATCTCCAGGTGGTGGGTGTGGCGAGGAGTGTATTTTGCCAATTACATCTGGTGCAATGGCTTTGGTTATATGTTACAGATAGTGACCTGACCACTATCATCTATGCTTTCATTACTTCGAGATTGGACTATTGCAATGCGTTCTACCTGGGGCTACCCATGGTGACAGTCCGGAGACTGTAGGTAGTGGCAGTGCAGGTAGTGGTGGCCCATCTCCTTATGGGGACAGGTCGCCATGAGCACGTTACACCAGTGCTCTGGGCTCTGCACTGGTTGCCTATAGTCTTTCGGGTCTGATTCAAGGTGTTGGTTTTGACCTCTAAAGCCCTATACGGCCTTGGTCCAACTTACCTGTGGTATAGCATTGCTCTCTGTGCTCTCGAGTGACCTCTGCAGTCCGATGGGAGCGCCCTTTTCAAGATCCCCCACATGGTCCGTGGGTTCACTATGGAGAGGGAGTTCTTGGTGGCTGCACATAGACTGTGGAACTCCCGCCCAGCAGAGTCTCGGGTGGCCCCGGATATCCCTTCCTTCTGTCTTATGTGTAAAACTTGGCTGTTTTGCCTGGCTTTTGGAAAGGGAGATGGGTTGTAGGGTGGGGTGGGGGATTGGGAGGGGGTGGGGTTTTTCTGTTTTTTTGCCTTCACCTTTAATGTATTGTTTTGGTTTTATGCATTGTATGTGTTTTTAATGTTGTAAGCCACCTCGAGCTGCTTGAAGCAGGAGGGGCGGTTTAGAAAATTGTTTTTATAAATAAATAAATAAATAAATAAATAAGCATTTAATTTTAATCCGGGGATTTAATTACACTTCAGAAATAAAAAAAATACTAATCAAGAACTCTTAGAAAGCTACCCAAAAAAGTAAAAGTTACTTTAAAAGAAGGGATTTTAAAATTTGATTCTTCACTTTTTTCATGCTCAGTCAGTATTACTCCCAACAGAGTAATTCAACTCATTCAGAGGTTGAGTCCTGCATTCATTACATATCCTTGACTTACACCTCAGTCAATATTAGTTGTATTACAGGAATGCAGGACTCAACCTCTGAATTCCCATAGACTCCAAAGCTTTATTTATTTTGATTTATAACTCACCCTATTCCAGGGGCCCAGGGTAGAAAATTACAGTTCTTGACCACTACACCCTCTCAAAAACAATGTGAGGTATGTCATTATCCCCATTTTTCAGATGGGGAGCTGAAGCTGAGAGGAAGACTTGACCAATGAATTAATGGTTAAGGCAGGATTTGAACCCTGGTCTCCAGATTCAAGTCAAATACTATTGGTATTTTCAAACGTGATGGCACATGGCAACGTCATACTTTGATCCTGACCAGGGTGAGGGCCTTCACCCTGGTCAGGATCTAGCCCAGCCACCAAACAGACATGTTGGAGACCCAGGGCGGCACAAAGATGGCTTCCCCGGGCCACGGTAGCACTTAGCCTTGGGCTGTGACTTGGCTATGGGCCTGAGTAACAGCCCGAGCTAAAAACTGCCACAGTCCGGGGACAACCCGGATCCTGTCAGGGGTAACATCTGGAGGGCAATATCAGGTGTAACAGCAATGCAGGTGGCCACGTGGGTTAAAGCGTGGCCATCTGTGGTTATGTCACATTTGAAAATACCTCTTGTGGATGATAGTTGGAGGTCTACAAAAGCTACCCTAACCACTGTTAATGATTTGGCTTTAAGCCATCACAAAGTCTGCAGCAATCCATTCAGAGCAAGAAAATAATTGCTTTTTTATGTTTCCTTGCCTCTCTCTCAAATTTTGTTATTCCAGTATTTAGATTTTCTTTTATATTATATTTGATTAGCCTGATCCTGCCCGATGTTGAAAACTTTCTTCTGAGCAATGAGCACCTTTACCTCCTGTTGAAATGAATGACAAGTGCACTGCATCTTACAGGAGGTGCCCAGGACCTCACTGAATCTCGTCCTATACATTCAGTTTCTTTCTTCTTTTTAATATAAAAGCTTCGTCTGAAAAATTGAGCCTTCCGTTTAGCTGCCTGGCTTGACCTTTTGTCAACCTCTAAGCTTCTCCTCTTGTTGAGCTGACTGTTATTGATAACTACTTATTTTTGTCTGTAACTTTCCCTTTTTTTTCTTTTTAAAAGGAATTAGAAAACAAACACTTTAAAAAAAGAAATGTAATGGAAATACCAAAAGCCCTACTGCTGGTTAGTTGAAAGAGATTATATCTCACATTTAGAAAATACTCAGATGGGGCAATTCATGGTTAGGAAATTATAGTGGGAGAACATGTCCATTTTTTTCTAGGAAAGGCCCAAGCAAATTTCACAATGTCCCAACACCCCAACAGAAACACACTTCCACACCCATCAGCAGGCATTTTATTGGTTGGAGAGAAATGGATTAAAAAAAAAGGGAAAATGCAGCACATAGGAGGAAAAAACGCATAGGCCGTTTTCACATGAGAGTAGACATCCCCCCCATGCCCACGTAGATCCGTTGCATGGGTATGGGGGAGGGCCGCCTTTGTGACTGCCACGGCTGGTGGGTGGAAGTGTGTGCACACGCCTATGCTCCACCTATCTCCACCCATTGCCCATGCACAGAGCAACCAGTGACAGTGGCGGCTTCTCCACGTGTGGAGATGGCTGTGCGTTCATGTAACCCCCCTTCCCAGCACACGTACCACAGTGTCGACCCCCCTCCGCACTGCAGCCTGTTTGAAAAAGGCCATAGAGGTATCACCTAAATAGGTTTGTCAGTACTCTTGAATTTATCTTGTGATACTGGGAGGTTCTTAAAGCCTAAACTTTCAAGGCTTACTGTGAATATGGTGAAAATTCCAGCTAGTATTTCTTTTAAAGACTAAGGCCATTTTTACATGAGGCTTATTTCTCACAGACTTCTAAAATCTAGGAGAAAGAAACTCGTGCAGGGAGGTTTACATGTTCCTCCTCATTACTGGAAGTGAACTGGGTGCCATTGAAAACAGTGGGCTCCGTGAACTAGTGCAGGCTTGGAGGGTTTTACAAGTCCACACCAAAGTCCATCTCCAAACCTGCTCTAGTTCGCGGTACCCATTGTTTTCAATGGCCCCCAGCTTACTTTCGGGAGTGGGGAGGAATGTGTAACCTCCCCCTGCTCCCGCGCATGCGCGTAAGTTTGTTTCTCCATCTCTGAGATCTTAGAAATCTGCGAGAAACAAGCCTTGTCTAAAAATGGCGTAGGTTTCTAGCCATCATGGCTGCAGAGTCAATCTTTAAAACATGATCGCAATGTGCCCTTAAGGCTCTGAAACTAAAAAATTACCCTCCCAAAGAATAAAAATGAAACACATTTTTATTTTTATGTTTTTAAAAACCTGTTTTAATCTCATAATTTAAAAGTCATCTCATTACTATGGCCTATACTGATGATTTTTGATCATGTGGGGTTGGCTACCATGGCCAAATTTAAAGGCTAGACTCCCCAAAGTGCTCAACTACTGTATAAGAATCGAAATCAGGGTTGAGTTTTCAAAAGTTCTGAGCACACAGCAGCTGCCATCCTATTGTCAATGGCAGATTTTGAGAAGAGTACAGCAAGCTGGAAACATAGGATGTGAGCACTGGGAACCCAGCCAGTCTCTAATGCGCACTCTGAACTCTCTGTCCAGCAAGCAGCTTGTTATGAGTCAGTCCTGTTGGCCCTCTTGTGCAGCACATCTTCTAGGGCTGGGATCTAAGACCCTTTTTAAAAGGGCCACTGTGCAGGGAAGGATGGGTGTGCATGCCGGTGGAGGGGCAGTGGGGGGCAGGAGGCAGTACATGGGTTCACACCCAGCTCCACCCACCTCCACACATGGAGCGATTGCCATTTTGGCCAATTTCTCTGTGGGTAGGCTATGGGTGGAAGTGGGTGGAGATGGGTGTACTGTAGGAGCATGCACGCACACCCACCTACCCGCCAAAGTGGTCACATGGGCAGGACCCACTTGTGCCCATGCAGCGGATCTGTGTGGTCATGAGTGGGTCCATCTCATGTAAAAAGTACCCTTGTTACCGTCTCTAGTGATGAATTTCATAGCCAGTAGATCATATTATGAAAGTTGTCATACTACAGGAAGTTTTTTTATTTTATATTTCAGTAGTTTGTGTAATGAACAAGCCACAGATGAGTCATTCAGCCAATGCAATGATATAACCTATGAATTATGACAATAGCCAACCATTCAGAAGCTACAGAGTATCAGACATATTTAGATACATTACAGAATGTAGAATGGTGGAAGAGGAACTGAAATACAAATAGCAAATAATGAACAAGGAAATTATTAAATAACAAAATAACTAGTAAGACCCCAATTCAGCTTTGCGTTACCATGCGAGGGAGATGAGCCAGCAGAAGGTGCGATATTCTAGAGACCATTGCACCACATCTCCCTGCAAGGAGAGCTGGTCCATTATGCGGGAAAGGCCTGGAACAATGGAGTAGGGCCGGGAATGGACGAGGGGCAGATGCAACAGAACAAGGGGACTAGACCAGGGTTGGGAGCATACCCGTGGTTGTGGCATGTGACATTTTGAAGAAAGTTTTGAGCAAGGCTAGGTTTATGGTGCTGGCTGGCCACATGGTGACACCTTCAGCCTTAAGAAGCACTGCTGTGTCAGTGCCACTTTGATGTGTGTGTGATAGGGGTGTGCACTTTGTTTTTGTTATTACAATAATGAAAATGAAACCAGTAATAACAAAATCAATATTGAATTTCATTTTCATTATTCATTTTATTATTGCCTGTCAGTTATTTTTGGAGGGAAAATGTGGAAAGAGGAGGAGGGAGCAGATATCTTGGAGCCATTTGGGAGAGAAAGAGTGTTGAACTCTTGAACTGGGCCTGTGATGGGAGGGGTGAGGAGACAGCAAGGATCTGATGGATGTAATCTCTGGCCTGCGCAAGCAGGTCCCAGGCAGTTGCATGGCACCCTGTGATTTCTCAATGCCTCCTGCCTCCAAGAACTAATCAGGGGGCTCTAGGGAGAACACTGCAACCCTTTATATTGTCAGGGCCAGATTGTTTGACTCTTGTTCCGTGTTAGCTCTTCCTGTGTCAGGTTGCGTTTGCAGAACTCTGGTGATTGCACTAAAAATCTTCTCCAGCCCTCAGTGTACATTACCACCTATGCATATCATATACCTTACCTTTCCTTATACCCTTTACATTTTAGCTTTTACCTTCCCGTCTGTCTTCCCCTGTACATATATATAGATATAGGTATAGATTAGATATATTATAGATATAGATTAAATAATAGATATATACCTCATCGTTTTTTCCTTTTCCTTTCCCCTGTCTGTCTCTCCCTGTCCATGTTATATTTATTTATAAAAAAATCTTAATACCCAGCCCCTCCTGACACAGCAGCTCAGGGCGGCTTATAACGAACAAATAAATATTAAAACATTTAAAAACAGCTCGTAATAAGGAGGATAAAAAAAGAACAAAGAAATCCCTCTCCTCCCACCCTAACCCACTCCCCCCACCCTTCACCCACCTTCCCCACCAAACGCCTGTCAGAACAGCCAGGACGTACAACTACGTCGAAAAGAGGGGAAATCCGGGGCCAATTGGGCCTCCACTGGAAGGGAGGTCCACAGCTGTGATGCAGCCACCAAGAATGCCCTCCCCACTGTGGTCCCCCAGAAGACTTGGGGAACCTCGAGAAGGGCACCCCCAGATGACCGTGGGGGCCAATCTAGAATCTATTAGGCACACACCACACCATCACACAGCCAACTGAAGTTATGTTTCCACTGATGAAAATGGAAACAAAAGCAACAACAAAAATGTTGATATCAAAATCAAAACTGAGAAGTTCGATACTGAAATAAAAAATGACTCCGGTAAAGAAAAATAAAATTTTGTTAATAATGAAAATGAAAGTTTTTAATAATGAAAACAAAAAATGACATGGGTCCCTGGTGCACACCCCTAGTGTGTGACGGGCGTACTAAACAACCTGCCCACTCCCAGGAGGCGGATGACAGTTGGGCAGTTTAACACACACCTTAAAGTTCCGGAATTTTCAGTCTTCTGGGTTTACAAGTCCACAAGTAAGTTCTGGCTTCATTTTTCACACACACACATTGCCCTGAGGCAGTTCCTGGATGCATTCTTCACACAAACACTGTCCTGAGGCAGCCTAAAGTAGCTGCATCTGTAGACATGACCAACTGCCATGGAAACCAAGTGACCACAGCTGTCTGGAGCAAAGCAGTTTACCAAGAGAACTTTTTACACACAAAAGTTCTGGAAGACGTTCTATGCCGAAGTTCAAAGAGCTAGATGTTTAAGATCTTGGTGAGTGATTGAGACACACAGAAAATTCAGAATGTAACAGCAACCATGTAGGAGAAATGTGTGTCTAAAACATCCACTGTGAGGCAGGTCAGGTCCCAATCTCCTCCACCTCATAGTAAGTGCTAGTGGTGGGACCCCGGGCCCATTACCGGTTACCGGATTTACCGGTTACCGGTTCTACAAAAACCGGATTCCCGGATTAAATCCGGTATTAGGGGCGGGAAACCGGTAAAATCCGGTATCCGATAATGCCGGTACGGGCGTACCGGCATTATCGGATTCGACCCGGTAATCCGGTCCGGGGTACCGGATTCCGGGTACCGGATTTTTTACATTGCAGCCATTTAAAAATGGCTGCAATGTAAAACTTAAAGCCCCAAGTTAAGGAAAAAAAAAAACCTCCCCGAGTCCAGGCTGCGCGGGTGGAAGGGGGGACACCCCCCACCCACCCTGCCCAGCCTGG
>QEPC01004588.1:181630-193185 GCA_003113815.1 Sphenodon punctatus | reverse complement strand
AAAACACTCCACAACCAAGCTCCCCCTTACCTCTCGGACCTAATCTCCCTATGCACTCCTGAACGCGCTCTCCGCTCTTCCTCTGTCCCCTCCCTCCCTCGCCCTCATTTCTCCTGCTCACTTAACCACCTTCGACCCTTCTCCCTCCCTGCGCCTCATGCCTGGAACTCCCTCCCTACCCACATCCACTTTGCTCCCCCTCCGCTCCTTCAAATCCCTCCTCAAGACCCACTTTTTCCTCGCCACCTTTCCCAATGCCTGCTAGTCGTTTCCCATATACTTACTGTCTGCCCTCCTCTGCAGACTGCTGCAAGCAACCTGATTGTAACCAAGCCAAGCACATGCACCTGAGACTTTGCATCCACCTGAATGTTTGTTTGTCTTCTCCCCTATCTCTCCCACTATCCCCTCTCCCTGTATCCCCCTTTTTGTCTTTTAGATTGTAAGCCACAGGCAGGGACCGCGTCTGTTTCTATGTTCTGTACAGCACCAGGCAGATGGCTGGCGCTATATAAATGTTGTTAATAATAATAATAATAAATATTTTAGTCATTTTGGAATTTTGGTTACATAATTTTGGCAATATTTGCACTATTGCACATGTGAAATAGGTTAAAATGATGAAATACCAAGATACTAAAATGCAGAAAACAAAAACAAAAATCCAAATAAGGAAAATAGAATTCATGAAAAAACTAGATATAGGAGTACCCATTCTTGGTTGTGGACAGTGTTTGGGTAGCTGAAGGGTTACCTAAAAATGTGAATAATACCCACAAATAATTAACCCACTAGTTACTATCACCCTCAAGGATGATCAAAGAATTAAAAACTCATTAGATGTTATTGGAGTGGTAGGGTAGCTGTGGGGGTCTTCAGTGGGTTTTTTCAGATAAGCGCCTCCCCATACCCACCCAGTACCCACCGTACTTTTGTGAAAACCGCACTGCTAACCAGTGGGTACTGGGCAGGTAATGCACTTGTCTGAGAACACCCAGTGTCTGTAAAATATCAGCTCATTCACAGTCACAAATTTGGGCAAAAGCTGCTTGCTAGGATCTTCAGTGAGTAACTGGCACTGGCCCCACCTTACAGAGGATATTGTCTCCTCCAATCCTTTCAAATTGAAATCAGTCCTGATCAAGATACCACACAGTTGTCAGTCATGTAGTCAGTGAACCAAATGATTATTTACTCCGTTTTAATCCATGTTTCATGAGCTATCCACTCACTACCTTCTTAACAATCTTTCTTTGTAAGGTTAAATAAAACACTGATCAGTAGCTAGCCAAAGTATTTATTTCAAATGATTGTTTTTTGTGTAGAACGGTTAAGGAATTAACCACCTTTACCAGGAGACAGGATCTCCTGCTGACCACTTGCATAAAGGGCATAGGCACACCTCATTCCTGATGCTTTTGAGTCAAGCACTGGCATAATAGATTTAAGTATTTAATGTCTCCTCATATTCAATAAGAAGCTTAACCCAATAGTCAGCCAGGGCAGGTTAGGTGTTTCCGTTCACCTTATCTAAAAATGGTATAGCAGTTGGAACTCTCATTCTTTCAAGCCAATAGATCCCAAAAGAGTGCCTCAAAAGAGTGAGGCATTGTCACAATGAGCAGCTGCTGACTATAGGTGATTTTAGACAAGCACCTCCCCACCCACAATCCACCCACTATACATGTTTCAGTGCTGCATTGGTACCCTATGGGTACCCTGCAACATGTATAATGGGTGGGAGGTGGGCGGGTAGTGGATGGGGAGGTGCTTATCTAAAAGCACTCAACATCTCTTGTGGTAAGCAATCAGTATTGACCTGACTGCTGCATGACAAACAGGGAGACATTCACATGGACACCACCGCGGGGCATTGTGGGAAGTCTGGGGAGGGCCTGGCACCCACCCATCAGTCACGCACCCACCCAGGGCCCCACCGAGCACACACCCATACCATTCACACAGACAGCCTGTACATTGAGTGGAGGGAAAACCACGCACAGCTAAATGATGTTACAACATGGCAGAGTGAGGGCAAACGAAGCTGCAGCACACGGCACCATCCCTACACTGCCAGACTCTGAGCGGGCATGGGAGGAGGGAACAGGAAAGTAAAGCAATACAAAGAAGCAGTCTCAGCCAAGGCCCGAGATACAGGCTAGACAGCCAGATGCCACAGATCCCCAAAACCACAGATCCCGCCCACAGACCATTGTCCACACAAGCACACAGGGGAAACCAGCAGGTAGAGAGAGCAGGGGGGGCCTGAACTGGAGAGGGTGGGGCGGGACAGAGCACAGGGCTCAAAACAAACAGGCAAGCCTGGTAACAGGTGGGGGCCACACCAGCCCCCTGGCAAGGACCACAGCCCATGGCACCCCTAAACACCAAAACACCATGCACGGAACAAAGCAGCAGAGGTGACAGTGGCAGCCGGCAAAGCGCATGGAGGAGGCAGGGTCAGAGGACACAGAGAGGAGAGGCGCTGTTCAACGGTGACAACCCGGAAGCTACTCTGCAGCAACACACAAAGCACAGGGTGGGGATGCACAGGTGCAGCCCTATACCATGCCAGAGAACGGGGAGGCCAGATACACCAAGGTCCCTGAGGAAAGGCAGCCCCCTGTCCACCAGCATGTCTGCCCAAACAAACCAGGGCTTGGGGGGAAGGGGGGATACGAGACCCCACAAAAACAGTGGAGGGGGCCAAAGGGCTAAGCCACAGAGAATCCACAGATGCAAAGTACACCAATGGGGAGGGAGAAGCACGGACCCATGCCCTGCCAGACAACCACCCCACACCCACCATACCTGGCCCACACAGAGGGGAACACCAAAGGGAAGGAAAACACAGAGACCAGGGGGAAGGCAGAGAAAACTTTAATTAAGAACTAGCAAGAGCAACAGGCTCAAGGGATCAAACTAAAAGAGACACATGGTGTCAACATGGTGTTGGAGCAGATCCATGCCCTCAGTAGGGCCGGTGATGCCGGTCCCAGCTCCATGACAGGGGAGGAGTGGGGAGGTCACCATCCAAAAGCACACAACATCCCACCCGGTCCTATCAGGGCCCCCCATTCCATGACAGGAGAGGAAAGCGCCCCAGAGGCCACCTCCAAGAAAGTGCAAAGGGAGATGGATCACACCCATCAGGTTGTCCAGACTCATGGTCAGGAGCCCTCCGATTGCAGCACCCCTCCATTAGGGATGCACACCAGAGCCCCATGTCATTTTTAGTTTTCGTTATTGTTGTTGTTATCAAAATGTGTCATTTTATCGTTATCGTTATAATGACAATGTCATTTTTGTTATTGTCATATCAATACCGTTACCGATTTCAAACAAATATTTTATTTTCGTTATCATTATCGATATCGTTTGGTCTCATGATCTCGTGAGACCAAAAACCGGAAACAGTATTTCGATCGTGTGTGTTGTCGTGTGCGGTAGCGTGGGGTGGGGGAGGAATGGGGAGGAGCCAGTCCCGCACCAGGAGGACTGGGGAACCGATAGGGGGTGGTAGCCACAACACAACACAGGATTGGACCCAGAGCGATGCCAAGGCAAGATAAAGGGACAGTAGTGCACACAGAGATGCAAGGACCATGGGGTGAATACACAACGTCCCAAAAGGGGTGGGTGGGCAGGAGGCAGGCAGGGATGGAGTCCCCTGACAAAAGCCAAGCGGGCAATGACAGTGGGCACCCACAGTCATGCACAAGCACATAGTCCCAATGCACAGCCGGCTAGGTGCAGGACTGCAGTGGGAGTAACCGCTGCCCTGCAACATGCCATCGGGCTCACAGAGCCAAGGGAACACCGCTGAAAAGTGGAACAGCAGGATGGTAAATGCAATAACTTGGAGGGAGCACCCAGTAGAGAGCCAATAGCCCAAAACACATACTCGTCCACCCAGAGGAGCCGGAACGCACACCATATGGCCAGGCAAGGGTGCATGTGGTACCCCAAGACACATGCCCATGGCCCATCCACAGCCTCCAGGGTCTGGGTATCCAAGGTCCCCAAACCTCCAGACCAGTTGCAGGAGGTGAGACATAGGGCCATGCATCCCAGTTACACCCAGCAACAATGCACAATGAGCTGCAAGAGCCTGCACGGTGCATGGGCACAGGGCATCACTGGCGCTGGGACACTACTTGCCATTCAGGAATGGATGGCCAAGACAGCAGCACGCTGAGCATGCTGATGGAAAGCTGTCCCCAATGGAGCAACCATCCTGCCCTACCACTGGTCAGAGCCCCTCCAAGCCCTTGAGCCCCACAAACCTCTCCCAGACCCCCAGCACCACAAGCAGCCAGTGTAAAGGACCCACAGATACCGCAGGAACACACAGGCTGCTAATCAAGGCAATTTATTGAAACAGGAACCTGGAAGGTGAATCACCAGCCAGAGGGAACAGATGCCACGGACACAGGGGTTGCACTGCTGGATGCAAGCATGGAGGGATAAAGCAAAACTAAGGGGCTCAAAGGATTCCATGCCCGACCTGCCCAGAAAGCATCTGACAGGATCCCCACAGACCACAGAGCAGGAGACAGATGGACAGGCGGAGGGTGTATGTACGCAGTAAGGTAGAAGCCTTCCATGATATGCCCATATGATTTCCTGGAGGCCGAAACGACAGCTCACATACTTTCCACCTGTCGACTTTATGATGAGTTGAGGGAGTGATTCCTCAGCAAGCTGTTTACTGCCTATCCAGGTAGGACACAGGGTGCTCTGGTGGATCTGGCCCTAGTTAATGTGAACGAGGAGATTACAGCCCAGATTATTCTATTCTTGGTTCAGGCCTTTGCTTGGAGAAGGTTGTTTTTGGATTTTAAACTACCACTGGTTTCTCAGGAGATAGAATTGTATCTTGTATTTTGATTGCTGTGACTCTGTGTATTTTTTTAATACTACAATATTATATTTTATTCAACTATTTTGTTAGCATTTCTGGTAATACTATCTATTATATTTAACAAATTGTTTGCTTGTTTGTTTGTCTCTTTGTTTGTCTTGTGTTGGCTATGGCCATTGGCCACGCCTAATAAAGCTATATTTAATTTGATTTGATTTGACCAGCCACCTCGCAAGCAGCAGCTAACTCCTGGGGTTCCCCTGGCAGCAAAACAGCGGGTAGGGACCCATGGTCATGAGAGCATTGTGGCACAAAGCCAAGCTCCCTGAACCACCTGTGGCACTCAAGACCCCCAAAGGGGTGACCCATCAGCCACATATAATGGGACAGGATACTGAAGCCATCACAAATGGAAAGGGGGCTGCTCACCAAGAGCTGGACATCACTGCTCTGCTACTCTGCCGCAGGGTACCCATCAGCATGGTGGCACACACCGGTCACTCCTCACCAGCCCAATGGTTGATGGCATGGCCAGATCCTCGGCTAGACATGACCAGTAAAGAGGTGGAGGGAGAATGGCTGGGAATGAGCTGGGAGGGCGCTGGAGCTGTCGGCTCACAGACGGTTGACCTTGGCCAGCTGATAGCGGCTGGGCATGGCAGGTCTGGGAATCTCTCTCACACACACACACACACACACACACACAGGGCAGACACATTGCTGCCTAATAAGAGGGAGGAATGCTGGCCAGGAGCCGGGAGAGGAAAAGATAGNGCCCCGCCACAGCTGAACAGCCGACCTGCACCGAGTGACAATAGTGCGATGGGCGAGGAGCACACACACACACACACAGGGCAGACACATTGCTGCCTAATAAGAGGGAGGAATGCTGGCCAGGAGCCGGGAGAGGAAAAGATAGGGAACGTTCCAGGGGTCGTCGTATCAGAGCACATCCGAGCAGCACACCTACAGACATCCGTTCAGCTGCCCTGCTGACAGGGGGAACCCAGCTGCAGGCCCCACACCCACATTGATAAGGGGCCCAGAAACCACAGGGCGGGAGAGTGGATCCTAGGGGTAGGACTGGTGAATTAGCGGTTACCGGATTTATCAGTATCGAATTAATCCGATATCAGATTTATCAGTATATCATATCTTTAACATTACGGCCATTGTTAAAATGGCCGCAATGTTAAAGATCCAAAAAATCGGCAATGTTAAAAAGCTGATATACTAATACCGATATTATCGGTATTATTGTATTAATCTGATATCGACAATTATTGGCATTATCAGATTAATCCAATACTAATAGTCCCATCCCTAGCGGATCCAGGTTGGGGTGCGTGGCCAAGTTCGTTCCATGACACCTTATCTGGGGGATACAGAGAGTAGCTGTGGTGGTGAGTAATCCCAGTTCCGTGCTGTGCAACGGGTTGCCATCACTGAGACCCCAGACAGGTGTGCAGGTCACACTGAAATATTTATTTATTTATTTATTAGCTGCCCCCTCATGCCCATGGCATCTTGGGGTGGCGTACAACATAAAATCAGTAAATAAGACATCAATAAAACACAACAAATAAAAACATTTAAAAACCCATCTAAAAAAACCCCTCCTGGGATAATTAAAATTAATTAATTTTAATTATCCCAACCCACCCTCCCCTCCTCTGAAGGCCTGGGAGAACAGCCAAATCTTTTAGGCCTGGTGGAAGGCCAACAAACGTGGGGCCAGATGGGCTTCCTCTGGGAGGGAGTTCCACAATAGCGGTACGGCCACCGAGAACTCCCTCTCCATTGTGGCCCCCCGTTTTACATGGGGGACCTCCAAGAAGGCACCCCCAGCAGACCACAGGGGTCATTCTGGGGTGTGGAGGGTGAGGCAGTCCCTGAGGTATGAAGGGCCAAGACCGGGTAGGGCCTTAAGGCGAAAACCATCACCTTGAATCTGACTTGGTATATTATAGGCAGCCAGCGCAGCATGCTGAGTATGGGGGTGATGTGCTCCCGTCGGCTTGTCCCGGTAAGGAGATGAGCCGCCGCATTCTGCACTAGCTGCAGCTTCTGAACCAGCATCAAGGGAATCCCTATGTAGAACGCATTGCAGTAGTCCAACCTCGAGGTGATGAAGGCATGGATGATGGTGGCCAGGTCAGGTCTGGAGACATATGGACGCAGCCTCCGCACCAGATACAACTGGCGGAAGGCAGCTTTAGTCACTGCCTCCACCTGCTGATCCAGGCGGAGATCTGATTGCAACAATACCTCCAGACTCTGAACCTGCTGGGCTACAGGAGGGAGGACCCCCTCTACGAGGAGAGCCGACACCTCCTTCGCCCTACCCACCACCATCACTTCCGTCTTATCAGGATTGAGCTTCAGTCTTCTCTGCCGTAACCAATCTGCCACAGCCTCCAAACATTGGGAAAGTACTGAGACAGCAGGACCTGGGTCAGTTGAAAAAGAGAGGTAAAGCTGGGTGTCATCAGCATATTGGTGGCAACACACACCAAACCCTCTCACGATCTCCCCTAAGGGCTGCATATACACATTAAACAATAATGGAGACAGAATGGAACCTTGCGGAATGCCACATTCCAGGGCCTAGATGATTCAGCCCCCAGGACAACCTGCTGGCTTCTCCCTGAGAGGTTCAAATCATTGAACCAACAGAAGTGGCCCTGTGATATTTCACCCACCTAAATATGGGAGCTGGTTTGCCTGCAAGGCTGAGTTGGTTGTGTTTATGGAGTGGACAGAGGGAGCGGAGACAGCGATTTGTGGGCGTGTTGAATGCGAGAGAGAGCTATGTGAGAGAGGTTTGGGGTGTGGTTGGAGAGCAAGCATTGCAAGTGTGTAGTGGTAGTGAGTGCATTGGTGAGTGAGTGGTGTGAGAGGGCTGGAGCATGTACAGAGGGTGACTGAGGCATGTGAGCATGTAACACTGTGGGGTATGTGGGAGAGCAGTGGTGATTGTGTGGTGTGCTGACTGTGGGTGAGAGGGTGTGTTAGAGGGGTGCAATCACTGGGTGGAGTTGTTGTCTCAGGGTTCCTGTTCACAGGGTGTGTTAGCTGATTGGGGCCTGGTCAGTGGTCACAGGATGCAGTGGTCAATGCACGGGGAGTGGGCACGGTGGAGGGAATACAATACCCATTGTAGGCATCCCACAGGTGCGTACTGGCCTCCTTGCCAACCTGGTGGCATGCTTCAACCTCCTAGAGCAGGCGTATGAGTGGTGGGCCACCCTGCTGCTTGCAGTCTGCCACTGGTATACCTATGGGCCCCGCCACAGCTGAACAGCCGACCTGCACCGAGTGACAATAGTGCGATGGGCGAGGAGGGTGCATGCCAGATGCCTAGTAATAGTGGGGACAGCAGCATCTCAGCACATCCACCTCATCCTCTCCAGGTTGCCCCTGAATGTTTATGGCCGTTGGGTGACCCTACCTATGTGGAGGCTGGGTTGGATGCGGACATGGAGCAATGACTGGTGGGAGATCATACTGGTCACATGGAATGACGAGGAATGGACATTCCACTTCTTGATGACCCACTCCATGATGAGCTGGGTTGCAGACATCCTTGTCCCCCACCTCAGGAGATGTGCAACCAATATGTGCAACACTATTTCTCCTGGGATGTGGGTGGCGATAGCGGTGTGGCGCCTGGCCAACCCCTACTCCTGCAGGAGCATTGCGGGCAGTTTGGTGTGGGGGCCTCAACTGTTAACAGGGTCCTGCATGCTATCTGAGACCTCCTTGTGGATCTGCTCCTTAAGGGGGTCATCCAGCTACAGGACCCAGAGGTGGTGATCAGTGGCTTTGAGGCAAAGGGCTTACCCCACTGCATAGGTGCAATAGACAGCATGCAATCCTGATCTTCCGCCCTCCCCACAACAAGATATACTATCTCAACAGGAAGTGCCAGTTCTCTGTGAACCTTCAGGCAGTCATGGACCACCATTGTCTCTTCATAGATGTGTACACAGGCCTCTCGGGGAGGAGCCACAATGCTCAGATCCTGCACTTCTCCCCCTTCTTTGCCAGGATGTTTTATGGGGATATAGCCTCTAATCTGTTTAGGGTTATCGAGGGAGTGTCGATGACTCCGGTTATAATCAGGGATCCTGCCTACCCCCTGACCCCATGGCTAATGGGGGCCTATCCTGTTGCCCACACCCCCAACTGGATGCTCTTCATGAGCGCCTGGCCTCTGCAAGGTGCTTGGTGGGGAGGGCCTTCAGCCTGCTCAAAATGAGGTGGCACCTCCTGCTTAACCGAAGCCAGTTCGACCTCTAACACACCCCATTCTTGTCCTGGTTGCCTGTTTACTACACAATGTTTGTAAGACTTGTGGGGCTGCCTTGCACAATTCCCCTCCATGACAGAGAACTAACCCTGTACCCCTGTACCAGTATGTGCAGGGTGGGGCCTTCAGGTGGATCTCTGAGGAGAACAGAGACACCCTATGCATGCACATAGTAGCCCAACTGGCCAAGAACTGAACATTGCCTGTCGAAGGCACCATTCCAACAGTCCTGTTCCACTGTATACCTTGCTTCAATACAAGTTTGTTGTCTGCCCTCGTACCTGTCTTTGATTTGTCAGCTGTGTGTTCTGGCTGCCCCCCATGGTCAGTCAGCGGGTGTAACTTCCTGTTGGCTCCCCGATCCCTCCTGTCATGGCCGTGATCCCCATTGCTACACCCAACTACCCTGTGCCCTTGCCGTTCTGTACAAGCAACTTTGTGGTTCTAACACTACTGGTCCTTGGCTGGTCCTGGCGGTGTGAATGTGCTCCATGACACCATGCCATATGCACATTGAGGACATATATTTGCACTGAGTAGAGCCCCAGAACCTGAGTCTGAGGGCACTGAATTGTGTTAGGTCACTGGGATGGCAGCTGCCAGTGTCCACTGCCATGTCATCACCTTTCCCTCAGTCCCTCACCCCCCACCAGGTTATCGGATGGTGATGGGATGGCTGACCTGTTGACATGGGGAGCTGAGAGCTCTGTGATCTAACACCACTCACTTCCCTGCAAAGCAGGTCCTGGGGCTCTACAGGGTGCTATCCTATTCCTCTCCTCCATCCCATCCTGTGGCTGGCATAGTCCTGCTCTGTACCGATGCCCTCCTTACTGGACCCTGCAGCCAGGTTTTTGGTCCACTTGTATCCATACCTATGAGACCTGTAGCTTCCTGGCAGTTGATGGGTACCCCCTGTGGTGTGCTTCCTGGAAGCTGATGGCTACTCCCTGTGGTGTGCTTCCTGGAAGTTGATGGCTACCCCCTCCTCTCAGGGTGCATCCCCGATCCCAACAGCCAGTGGGCATTGGTGGTCTGTGCCGCGGCCTGAGGTCACCTGCAGCTGTCCGTCACCCCTCGCACAGTCGGTGATGCTTTGGACCTTTGACCTGGCCACTTTGGCACCTTATCCTTTCCACTGGCTGTGTCCTCCACAATCCTACTTTCTGACAGGGCACTCGTGTGACCTACCAGGCCTGCCTGCCTAGCTGCTGTTTGACACCAGATCCCTGGCATCGACCGGCACAGAGGTTTGCTGCCTGCAACCTATCTTCCCTTCAATCCCCTTGTACAGACTCCAAGACATTATTATTATTATTATTATTATTATTATTATTATTATTATTATTATTATTATTATTATTATAAACATTTATATAGCACCAGCCATGTGCCTGGTGCTGTACAGAACATAGAAATAGATGCGGTCCCTGCTGTGGCTTACAATATAAAGGACAAGGAGGGGGAGACAGGGAGAGGGGACAGTGGTAGAGACAGTGGAGAAGACAAACAAACATTCAGGTGGATGCGAAGTCTCAGGAGCATGTGCTTGGCTTGGTTACAATCAGGTTGGTGGCAGCAGTCTGCAGAGGAGGCCAGACAGTAAGTATATGGGGAACGACTAGCAGGCATTGGGAAAGGCGGCGAGGAAAAAGTGGGTCTTGAGGAGGGATTTGAAGGAGCAGAGGGAGGGGGCAAGGCAGATGTGGGTAGGGAGGGAGTTCCATGAATGGGGGGCAGTGAGGGAGAAGGGTCAAAGGGTTGAAGGGAGGGGACAGAGGAAGAGCGGAGAGCACGTTCAGGAGTGCGTAGGGAGATTAGGTCTGAGAGGTAAGGGGGAGCTTGGTCGTGGAGTGTTTTGAACGTAAATACCAGGAATTTAAACAGGATACATTCAGGAAGGGGGAGCCTGTGAAAAGAGAAGAGGAGAGGCTGCACATGGTCGAAGTGACGTGCAGAGTGAATGACCTTGGCAGCAGAGTTTTGGATTACGATAAGGGGGGACAGGTGAGATCAAGTGAGGCCAGCAAGGAGGAGGTTGCAGTAATCGAGGCGAGAGATAACCATGGCATGAACAAGGGTTTTGGCCGAGGAGGTAGAGAGAAAGGGATGAATCCGAGCAATGTTATGGAGGGCAAATCGGCAGGATTTGGCAACAGAGTCAATGTAAGGTTTAAAAGAGAAGTGCGTGTCAAAGATGAAGCCCAAGCTATGGGCTTGGAGAACAGGATGGATGGTGACCCCATCGATATAGATGGACAGGTTAGAGGGATAGGAAGAGGAGGGAGGGAAAATGAGGAGTTCAGTCTTGGCCATGTTCAGTTTGAGTTGGCGTCGGGACATCCAGGCGGAGATATCAGAGAGGCAGTCGACGAGGCG
>QEPC01004588.1:166949-179228 GCA_003113815.1 Sphenodon punctatus | reverse complement strand
GTTCGTGTTCGTGTTCGTGTTCGGTTGTCCGAACAAGCCGAGTTCGGGCCCAACACCGAACTACCGAACCGCGTTCGCCCATCCCTACTGCTCAGGGTGTTCTCAGCACCTCTCCTTGCTGTCCCCTTCCCTGTCCCTTGGGTGCCTTTGGGAGGGGATGGAACCAGCGGCACTGCTGTGCCCCTGTCCCATTTGTGTCACCTCACCACCTCCCACCACTGTGCCCATGTCTGTGTGAACCTACCATCAGTATCCTGGTCGCTGGGTGGTGAGATGGCCTCGGGATCCTCCACATCTTCCTCCTTGGCCTCCATCTCCTCCTCCTGCACTTCCAGGTCCCCTTGAGCTGTGGGGGCAATATCAGTCTGTCAGTTCGCCCTTGCTTCCCCGCTGGGGCCCTGGATGTCCTGGGCCATGCCCCCCACATTCCTTGAAGTTGTTCTCTTACCTGGGTTGTAGTCTTCCCTCCCCTGGGAATATGGGCAGGGGTGGTGTCGTTTTGGCCCTCTTTCTGTCCCTGGCGAAGGCCAAGCCATGTATGCAGGAGGCCACAATCTCCCCATCCACAGAGGAAGCTATCCAGCTCTTCTGCAAACTCATGTGTATGCATGGCATGGCAGGACTTCAGATTATTGTCTTGGATATGTTTGTATCCTGACCTCAAGTCCTTTGCCTGTTGCATGCATTGGGACCCACCCCTATTGTACCCATGTGCTGCATTTCCTGGGCAATGATTTCATAGACATGTTTTGTCTTGAAGCAGTGCACCAGGTCTGCCTGGACCTTTTTGGCCCCTCACAGATGTATGAAGTCCAGGGTCTGGTCCAGGGGTTCCCCTTTTGGGATCTGCTTGTGGGTGGGCATCCAGCCTTGCTGCCTGGGGCCCACCCAGTGGCTGTGGTGGCAGTGGAGCAGGTGCCCTCATTTTGGGGGAATGCATCTGGGTAAGCTGTTGTCCTGCTGTACCCCTGTTGGTGCTGTGGGGTGTTCCTTGCCCTCCCCTTCCCCCCGGGGGTTCCCACTGTTTTACCTGACTTCCATGGAGGTCTTCCTTGACTGTCACCCCAGGCGTGCTGTGCTCCAGGATGTGGGTGCTCTCCTGCAGGGTGTGGGGATGGGCGAACAGAACTGAATTCGGAAATTCGGTTCGGTTTGGAAGTTCGGTTCGGTCGACTGAACTATTTGAGTTTGTTCCGAACTCTGAACTTCCGACAAAAGTTTGGAAATTCAAACCCCATTGAACTAAATGGAATATTATCTTTTAAGGATGGGCGAACAGAGCCAAGTTCAGAAATTCGGTTCAAAAATCGAATTCGATTTGGAAGTTCGGTTCGGTCGACCGAACTAGTTGAGTTCGGTCGGAACTCTGAACTTCCGAACCGCATTCGCCCATTCCTAGCAGGGTGAAGCTGTCAGAGATCTGCCCAGCAGTACCCTGGTGCATGCTCAGGGTTTGTCTGTGCCTTCCCCCCTTCCCTGTGTGGGTGGGTTTCCCCTGTCTTACCTCTCTCTCAGAGGTGCTCTCCTCCCTGGGCTGCATTGTTGTTGCTTTTGCTGGGGGTGCAGCTGGCACTGCATTGCACCCTCTCCCCTGTGTTGGAACAGAAGAGCTGTCAGTAGGCATCCTGTTCCTCTCTCCCCGGTGCTGGTGGCCTGGGCCCCCCTCCCTTGGACTGCCCTGGGTCCTTTGGCTTACTCTGCCCCTTCCTGCGCGTGGCATAGAGCTGACCCCCTTGCTCTTGTCTGTGGCTTTTCTGTCTGACATGTTGAGACCCAGCGCACTCATGTCCTCACTCAGTTCTCCTTTAAGGGCTCCCAGCTGAGCGTTCAGCATCTCTCCTGGTGGGTGTGTCTGCTTGCAGGCTTCTGCAGTGCCTCTCTAGCCATCTCTCACTGGTTTTGGTGGACCCTTCCCATGGGTGGGTATGGTTCCCCATTCACATGGACAGCTGGGTGTTCAGCACCCATCTCCACCCACCTCCACCCATCTCCACCCACGGAGCATGCCAACTCCTTCTTGGCTGCTCCGTGGGTGGAGATGGGTGTTAATGGGTGGTCGTGGGACCGTGCACACCCACCCAGCCCCATTCACACGGACGCTCTCCCACCCATCGGATGTGTGGAGATGTGTGGGTGGAATGCATGTGAAAACGATCTTAGTCACCAAAGAACTTTCTCATCTACAGTCCCCTAATATTTTCTGCTTAGTTTTGTGCTCAAGGGGTCAGGGAGTAAAAATTGTCCATGAATGCAAGCCCTCTCCAGAAACAAAGTTTCAAAATGACAAACATTTTCTTTTGTACTGAATCATCTGACCAACAAGACTGCTACCTTTCAGGGACTAATGTAATGACCAACTGCTGATTCATTTAGAGATGATGGGTTCTTCAGAGGCATTGTCTACCTGGATAATAATGTTTTATACCCCTCCATTGTCTACAAATAGTGCTTTGTTGAAACTGTGAGGCTAGACTCTCCCTCAGAGTAAGTTCTCACGTGCACAAAGCATTTCATTTGACAGATGTAATTTACTAAGAAGTATTATAATTCCTCTTCCAGATAAACTCATGTTTCTCAAGGAATTTCCAACACACTTAATACAGGAAATTCTAAATCTTCCCTGTAGATCGTCTGTGGACAGTTATGGAACATTTTAGATATATATCACATCATATAAATAAGTACAAGTCTGAAAAAATTTATACGAGACATTGTTATCAAAATGAAATTGATTCTATTAACAAAGATTTTCCAGGATCTAAAGGAATGCTGATATTCTTCAACTATCATGTTATAAATGTTAGTATTTCACCTTCACCTTTGTACTGTACAGTGTTGAAAACAATTACTGAATGAGTTGGGGAACAAGAAATTAGAGAGGATATGGAGAGTACAGTTCAAAAATGGCATGAATGGCATGACACAATCAAAGCCAAAAGGTCTCAATTTCTTGGCATGCTGTGATGACAGCCACAATGTTACATATTCAGACAATGTGTTGAGAGCTAGGAATATGAACGGTGATTTTTATTGTTTGGATTCTTTTGCTGTTCACTTTAACTTGAAGCCAATGGAATATTTAAATGGGTGTGGAGGGTGGAATGCAGGAAGTTGGACCTTCTCAGACCACTCTACCTGGTAGTAGCAGGAAGTGATGTTGGGCTAGGAGGCAGCTGAGTTTACATTGGGGCATATGGACATCGCTTGTCCTCTGTAACTCTCAGAAAACTATAATTTTGTTTACCTGCTCTAGGTTCTGTCACGATAAATCCCACAATCATGCCCATTGTGACTGCTAATACTTCTCCCATGCAACCAAAATTGGTCACTGTTGGAGGCAGGATACTGGGCTTGATGGACCAGGACCATTGGTCCAACTCAGTATGACACTTTTATCTTCTTATGTTCTTATGGGAGCCCAATATGTGAGCCACACAGCTATTACAGAAGCACTTTTGCAAGATTTCAAAGGGAAATTAAAAAACATATTCATTGTCTTTAAAGTACACTAAGTGCTATTTTGGCTCTTTGGAGCTGTGGATCTCATTTTTTGCTACCCCTGTTAGACATCTGTGTTTATCTGAGAACAAGCATTTTGATTTGTGTGCGCCACAGCCAATAATAGTGAATATGGATAGGGATGTGCAATTTATTTTATTTTTTTAGTTACTAAAACAAAAGGAGCCCCATTTGTTTTGGTAACTAAAGATACAAAAATGGATGAATAAGGAAACCTTAATCTGTTATTGCTTTAAAAATTAAAAATAAAATAATAATTAAAAATCACTGCACATGTAAAAAATGGCCACCAGGGCTGTTCTGCACATGCGTACCCTTTTCCAAAATGGTGTTGATGCTGCCAGCATCATTGGAAAAGGGTGTTCGTGTGCAGAATGGCCCGGTGGCCATTTTGTCCATAAGCACGGATTTTTTAAAAAAATGATTTTTAATTTTTTTAAAAATTAAAAAACACTGTGCATGTGCAAAATGGCCACCAGGCTATTCTGCTCATGTGCACCCTTCCTGCCCCCCCACCCCTCCCAAATTTGTAATAAAATGACTGCATGTGAAAAATAGCTGCTAGGGCATGCACAGTGATTTTTTTAAATTTTATTTTATTTTTTATTTGTTAAGGGGGACAAATGGGCTGTTTACAAAAGCCCCTGAAAATGAAGGGTTTTTTGTAAATAAAAACAAAAACGAATGGGGTGCCTTCTGCACACCCCTTATTATGGACCCTCTGCTCCCACATTTCCAGCTATATGTGATTTAGAAAATTTAAGAAACTCCTAAATGTTTCTGCTGGACAGGGATGGAGGATTTATTGGTCTAATCTGGCCTTCATTGATGGCAGCAAAGCTCCCACTCCCTTCAGTAGACAAAGTGGTTTGATTCATATCTTTTGCTGTACCGACTGTTGTTGTTGGAAATAAGCAAGCTTTGTTTTGGACCATACAAGGCCCCTCCTCAGGCATGTCGAGTAGCCAGTAGAAATAGCAAGTAGTCTATAGGCTACGCTACATGTCTGAGGAAGGCCCCTGTGTGGTCTGAAAACTTGCTTATTTCCACCAACAACAGTTGGTCCAACAAAAGATATGAGTCACTTTGTCTCCTTGTCATTTGCCTCCTTGTCACTTGGGACCAACATGGCGACCATGCTCTATCGCTGGACTCCCTTCATTGGCAGGAGAACTGGGATCTATGAGAATTCGCCATTTATGACTGTTTGCTAAGCATATCACCACTGATGACTCATTTAAAATATTTTCCATATCTTATATTATTTGCAATTCTTTTCTTCAAGGTTTGTTTAGAAATGCATTTTTTCTCTACACAGTTACTCTTTCATGCCCTCTAATGGCACCATGTTGCAACTCACAGTAAACAAGCATAACATGTCAGATGATCTTGTGAAAGCAAAATGACTGCATTTAAACAAAAATGGGCTTTTACTTAGATCTTATTTCATTTAACATATGTTATAAAACAGCTTGTTTGTGTGATGCAGACAAGTGCAAGCAGTATACATAATTATGGTCCAGGTAGCTGTTTTAAAAACTATACAGTATTTCTGTTGTGGTTTTTGATCTGCCCAGATCTCATAACTTAAGTTTCATAGGGGTGTGCACCAGGCCCCCATATAGCTGTCATTTTTCATTGTCACTTTCATTATTCAAAAATGTCATTTTCGTTATCATTATTAATGACAATGTTGTTTTCATTTTAGTTATTGTTTTTGTTATCATTTTAAGTATCATTTTGATATCATTTTCATTATCAGTATCAATATTGTTATCGGTATCATTTTCGTTATTGGTATTGGTATCAATATTGGTATCAATACCATTCCAAACGAAGATTTTATTTTTGGTATCGGTATTGCTATTGATTCCCATGCACAACGAATATTTATTTAAATCTAAGGGAGACAGGGGAAGGAAAGTAAAACTATCTATTATCTAATCAATTATCTATATAACTATTCTAATCTAATCTATATGTCTATAATATATACCTATATCTAATCTATACTACCTATCTATATATAATGTACAGGGGGGAGAAGGGCAGGGAAAGGGAGAAGGTAAAATGTAGAGTATGAGAAAGGAAAGGTATTGGTGGTAATAGCTAATATATAAATAAATAATACAATGAGGACTAGGGAGGATTTTTAATGTGCAAGCACCACAGTTCTGTAATTGCAACCTGATAAGCAGAGCTCTCACAGAACAGAGAGAAAAAACCTGGCCCTCCCATTATAAAGGGCTGCAATGCCTCCTCCAGAGCCCCGCCTATTGGTTGCAGGAGGCAGCAGGCATTGAGCAATCACAGAGTACTGCTGGGGCCTGCTTGTGCTGCTCATTGGCCAGCGATACATCTTGAACACAGGCACAGCTCAAGAGTACAATCCTGTTAAGACTCCGAGATGTCTGCTCCCTCCTCCCCTCTCCACATTTCCCTTCCAAAACCCAACTGCCACAGCACTAATAACGACAATGATATAAACATTGTCATTTTTGTTTCTTGTTATCATTTCGCTATTGTTTTTGGTATCATCTTTGGTATCATTTTTGGTATCGATATAGATATTCTTATTGTTATTGGTATCGTTACTGTTGTCGGTATTCTTGGTTATCATTTTTTGTATTCTCAGTTGTCGTTTTTGTTATCGTTATTCTCGGTTGTTGTTTTAGTTATTGCAATAATGAAAATGACAATTTTCATTATCATTATTGTAATAATGAAAACGACATGCACACCCCTAACATTTCAACCACATTTTTTATGAGGAAGTGTTATGGGCCATATTTTTTCTAGCATGACCTCCTCCCTCCCCTGTCAATATCTTTGGTTGCTTTTATAATAGACAAGCAGAGTTGTAGTCTATGTGCTTGGAGGATCATGGAAATTAGTCTGTCTTTTCTCCTTTGCAGGTCGATGAAGTGTCCATATTCCATACTGCCCTTTGGAACAAGACTGGTGCTCAGATGAAATAAGATGGAGGAATAACAATGCTCCTCTAGGTTCAGAGAGGTAATCTGAATAGTTTTTGGGTGTTTTTAGATGAGACTCCCCTACACATGGACACTCACTGTCCACGTGAGGGAGCACTCATCTGAATTCAGGTACATGGAGGTGTGAGCGCCTGTGACCAATGCACTGCCCACCAAGTCCACTGACGGGGCATTCTGGAAAAATCCTGAGTGACCCATGAGGGGACAGAGTGGGTGGTGCGTGGATGTTGCGGATGTGTGGCTGCTCGTGGGAACCGCCCCGCATGCATGGCGCCCATGCAACCTCCATGCTCTGACCATCCCCCCCACACACCCACCAGCTCGTCTGGTCTAAAACACTTCTGCTAGAAAGCAGCTCTCCCCTTGCCCTTAACCTGGGCTGGGTCTAACCTGCATGATCAGGCCCAGCCATTCTGAAGCTCTTTGACTGTGTGACCCTATCTTCAGTCCTACCTATAATTCTGCAACCTGAGAGTAAAAAAGACATTGAAAGTATATCAATTAGGATCATAACCACATCAACAGATGGCACGACCACACTTGTGGTCCTGATCAGCAGTGTGGAAACCTTTGATTTAGTTTCAGATTTCTATTGCTAATGTTCTCAGGAAATTTGACTCCTTGTCTATTTGGTCAGAGGAACAAGTTTATTTTAAACACAGTTCTATTTATGCTTTTTTTTCTGTAAGGAGGAAATGATGGCAGTGCCATGGCACTTTGAGGAAAAAGAAATCAAGGTCGAAGATTCTAGAATTGTTACAAATTTACAACTACTGAAGGGCATCGGATGTGTACAGGAATTCAATCATCTACCCTGCATCAGCTGGTCTACAGGTATAGCAAGGACATTTTAAGTGTCTAGACTAACTGTTAATATCTGGTTAGTCTAATCAGGCCTGAGAGAAATTTGGGTGCACTCCGATCGAATATCCCCTTGCTCTGAGAAATCACGAATAGATGAGAGATTGGCAGATATATCTAAGCAAGAGGATGTGGCTTATTGGAAGACTCTTAAATGTGCACCTCTATATGTCCTTATTAAAGAAGATTTTCCCTTTCCTGGTTACCTTGCCTTGATAAGTTATTTCCCACATAGGGAAAGCCTCACCAAACTGAGGTTTAACCAGATGGGGACGTATGCACAAAAAGGAGATTGGGAGAAGATTCCCTATGATTTAAGGCTCTGACACTGCACAGTAAGTGGAGTGGATGATCTGGTACATTTTTTGCAGTATTGTGCCAAGTCAAACGAGCAGCAAGAGAAATATATGACCCCTCACATCAAATACCTCAAAGCCTTTACAAATTTAGAAAAAACTTTACGGATCTTGCAGAGCAATTCTACAAAGGTACCACATGACTTGGCATGCTATATGATCGCAGCCCGTAATCAGCGATAAAAGAACTAGATGACCATACGAGGTGTCTGACAATGATGCTGTGCATTAAAGTCAAAGCAGGAATGAAGTTCTCCAACTGGGAGAAAAGTCTAGGCTTAGTGGTGGGTAAATTGATTTATAGCTTGTTAGCAGAATTGTCTGCTTCTTAGATCCACCTAGGAGAAAATACTATGGTCAGGGGCATGTCTGCTATAGTGTTGTGTACAGGATGAAAGACCTTATGCAAAGATGCAATCTTTATTTATTTATTCATTCATTTATTTATTTATTCATTTATTTTTACAATTTAATACCCCATTCAACTCCACCTCAGGCAGCTCGGGGTGGCTTACAATAAAATCATATCAATATAAAACAACATCATGATTTATAATAAAACCATATAAATATAAAACAACATTCCCACCCAACTTAAAAATATAAAAAGCACAAAATCCTCCCATAACTCCCTCTCCCCACTCCACACCACATAACCACCCTCACCTGTCTCCTCCACCAAATGCCTGGTGGCACAGCCAGATCTTACACAAACAATGAAAAGTCAACAGGTCAGGGAAGGAGTTCCACAGATGTGGTGCGACTACTGAGAATAGCCTCTCCATAGTTCCCCCCCCCATCAATTGACTCATGGACCCTTCAGGAAGGTGTGTCATGTATTTCCTATTATAAGCATATATTTTGGCCATCTGTGTTCCTAATGTATTAATTTTGAGTTTCTTTATGTTAACTTTTTGTTTCAAAGTATTGGATTTGTGTTTTGCAGCATTGATTTTTAAAATCAGCTTTTGTGATTAGCTAGGTTCAAATTGGGCCCCTTTAGTCTACATTCCAATAGGAGTTTTTTCTAAACTTCCAAATGAACTTTCACCGTATCCAAGGAAACAGTCAAATGGCTAGGAGTTAGAGGGCAGATCAAAGGCCTCTTGCCAGTCAAGGTGTCTGAAACTTTATCTGTTATGTGTCTAGAGGACGAATGATCAGGCCATAAACATCTCCAGACTGAGAAAGAAGATTTAAGTTAGATTTTTCTAGCTAACATATCTATTTAATTAATGGTTGAAATAACCTTGAAGCTTTGATTATTCTCTCTGTAATCTGACAATTGTCTTTGATAAAAATATAAGGTTTCTATTCAAACCTTGAAGGAAATTAAAAAACTTTACTTGTTCAGAATTAAGAGAGCCAATTAGAATCGAGTGTATTTCCTTGCTAACTGACATCAGCAACATCAGCAATGTCAGTCCTCAGGAATGTGAGCCTCCTAGCAGGCAAGCTTAAGAAGAGAGACACAGCCTGGCTTTTTTCAGACTGAAATTCCACACACCATGGAGTTTCTTTCTCACCAACATCTTGGCAGACAAAGGGAAGAACTGGGAAGAATGTAATGTATTACTCTTGATATCTTTGAATCAATGAATTGAGCATATGTTAAGCTTTTAGAAGCTTTTTTCTTAAAATAGAGATGTTTTAAGATCATGTAATTTTGATTGGCTATCCATGCTATTCTATGTAAACTACTGATATTCTCTATTTATATTTAAGTAAACTANTGTAATTTTGATTGGCTATCCATGCTATTCTATGTAAACTACTGATATTCTCTATTTATATTTAAGTAAACTATGCTTATATTTTTAATATATTCTAAAGTCTCATGTTCCCTTATTTATAAATATATTGTCATTTTACAATACTTGCTTTGCTAGTCTGGTATCAAAGTGAAGTGTAAACTCATTTTATACAACTTGGAAAAAGTGAAGCCCAAACTAGTATGATTAGTTCAGCTAGACCACAAAGCTCACTTTCTATTTGTAATAAATAGGACCACGCAAAACATGACAGGTGCTCCCAGAAGACCACAGGGGTCTATCCAAAACCGGGAAGTGAGGCAATCCTGGAGAGAGGTTGAGCCAAAGCTGTGTAGGACTTTAAAGGCAAGAGCCAACACCTTGAATCAAGCCCAGAAGAAAATAGGCAGCCAGTGCAGAAGACATAGCACCAGTGTAATGTGGTCCCGGTAACCTGACCCCATAAGGAACTGGGCCGCTGCATTCTGCACCCGCTGTAACCTACAGACCATCACCAAGGGTAGCCCCATGTAGAACACATTGCAATAGTCCAGCCTTGAGGTAACAAAAGCATGAATGATGGTAGCCAGGTCAGAGTCTGAGAGGTAAGGCTGAAGCCGCTGAACCAGATGTAACTGTCAGAATCCCCCCCCCCCTCATACCGTCTCCACCTGGACATCTAAGTGGAGCTGGGAATCAAGGAGCACCCCAGGTCTCCCCACCTGGGAGACCAGCAGAGGACCAGGGCTGGCCCTACCACGGGGCAACTTGGGGCGGCTTCCCCAGGCCCCTCACTCGGGTTACCCAGCTCCCCACCTGACAGTGGCCAGGAGCTGGGGACCATGAGTGTGGACCCCCTGGCTGACTCTGACTGGCAGGCAGCAGAGACAGAGAGCAGGAGTGAGGGACAGGCAGAGGCCCCGCCTCTCCCACACTCCATGCCCCCCCACTGCCTGTCACAGCCTCAGCCAGGGGAAATGAGAGAGAGAGGGGAGGAGGTCCCACTTCTCCCTCATTTCCCCTGGCTGAAACAGACAGGCAGCAGAGGGGGCCAGCAGTGTGAGGGAGAGGCGGGCCTCTGCCTGCTTCTTTCTCACTTCCAGCGGAAGTGAGGGAGAAGCAGAGGCCCCACCTCTCCCTCACTCCATAGGTGCTCCCCCTGCCTCCCAGTCTCTCTGCCAGGGGAAATGAGGGAGAGGCAGGGTCTCTGCCTCTCCCTCCCTTCCCTGCCTGAAGCTCCGAGCCTGACACAGGGCCCAGGCCGGTGGTGGCAGTGGATTAGATAAATGATCCGATGGCTGCTCAGACTTGGGGATGGGTGGAGGGCAGTGCCCCTCCGCCCATCCCCAAGCCTAGGCCTGGGTAGCATGCCACCCCCAGACCGGACCAGGGAGTGCCCCCTGAGCCAGGGAGGGCCCGTCGGCCTGTTCCGCCTAATCCTGCCTGGTCCCGCAAGCGAGTCACCAACAACTCATGATCAACCGTGTCAAAAGCTTCCGAGAGATCTAATAGGACCAGTAGAGTTGAACATCCCAGGTCCATCTCCCGGTGCAGGTCATCAACCAAGGCCACAAGCACAGTCTCCATGCCATACCCTGCGACAAAGCCAGAATGGGAGGGATTATATACATTGGTTTTGCATTTTATTATCAAATTTGTTTTGTTTTGGCTTAAGCCGATAATAAAAATATTTATTCATTATTATTATTATTATTATTATTATTACATAGAAAATTAAACAAGAGATTTCCTTATGGTCACTTCTCCTTACAGTTTTACTCATTGTTTAATCCATCTCACCTGGTATTTTTCTCTGAGAGGGTCTCATACAAAACACATTCAAGTTATGAAAAGATTTACATTGACTTTAGTGGGCTGGTTAACGGAGTCTGAAAGATAGTGACTTGCCTAATGGCACCCAGTGAATTCATGGTTAAGACAGGATTTGAACCCGAGTTTCCCCAGTTCAAGTCCAGGAACTTATCTGTGAGGTTACACTGGTTTGACTACCATGAGTTTTAGATCAGGCATGTCTTACTTCAGTGCAGTCCTGAGAACTATAGCTTTTGTTTTCTGGCAAAATCCAAAATGGAAGCATGAATGTATCCTCCTGTTAGGAAAATCATATTTCTAAGGGTATGCTACTTTTAAAAAATGATTGGCCTTTAGTGACTGGTGACTGGGATGTCATTACATATTCTCTTAGAAAGGTAACCCAGCTCACATCCCATGGTAAGCCCTGCCACGATCCAGGGTAGGTAACTGCAGAATGTGGTACAGCAGGCCATCACACCTGATGGCCTGCTCCACCTAACTCCGGTCCATGGTTGAAGTGGCCATGGAGTGGTTCCGGGTGGGTGTGGTGACCTGATAGGTCATCGCACCCACCCATCAAGGAGGAGGTGGGAACACGCTGAGGAGCACGGGCCCGGGGCCGTGCGGACCCATGTCCACACATCCTCCACCCTCTCCCCAGTCACCAGAATATTTGTTCAGTAGGGATGGGTGAACATGGTTCTGAAGTTCAGAGTTCGAACCAAACCGAATTTCCAAACTCGGTTCTGTTCACCCATCCCTATAAGATAATATTCCATTTATATATATATATTTATATATTTATTTATTTATTTATTTATTTTATGGATTTTTATCCCGCCCCATCCTGCAATGCAGCTCGGGGCGGCTAACAGCAATAAAATCATTAAAACAATTTAAAATACAAATATAAAATATACAATAAAACAGGGCATAGTCCAATGGTAGATAAATAAATACATTGGTGGGGGATTAAAAATC
>QEPC01004588.1:128551-151434 GCA_003113815.1 Sphenodon punctatus | reverse complement strand
CCAAAACCTTGAACCTAGCTCGGTATGCTATTGGCAGCCAGTGCAGAGTCCGGAGCACTGGTGAAATGTGTTCCTGACAACCCGTCCCCAACAAGAGATGGGCTGCCACATTCTGCACTAGTTGCAGGCTCCGAACGAGGAACAAGGGCAGCCCCACTTAGAGCGCGTTGCAGTAGTCCAGCCTCGAGGTGATGAAGACATGGATGAGGGAGGCCAGGTCCGGGCCGGAGATGAATGGATGCAGCCTCCGCACCAGATGCAACTGGCAGAAAGCAGCCTTCATGACTGCCTCCACCTGCCGCTCCAGGCAGAGGTCCGTGTCCAATATCATCCCCAAACTCCAGACCTGCTGAGCTATAGGAGGGCGAACCCCTCCAATTGGGGGCAGCACTACCTCCTTCGCTCTCCCCACCAACATCACCTCTGTCTTATCGGGGTTGAGCTTCAGTCTGCTCTGCCGCATCCATTCTGCCATGGCCTCCAAACATTGAGATAGCAACAAGACAGTAGGGTCTGGATCAGTTGAAAAAGAGAGGTACAGCTGAGTATCATCAGCATACTGGTGACACGGCACCCCGAACCCTCTCACGACCTCCCCCACAGGCTGCATATATACATTAAATAATAATGGAAACATACTGGAACCCTGTGGAATGCAGCATGATAAAGTGTGGGGGCAAGATGTCTCATCCCCCAGCACCACCCGCTGGCTTCTCCCCGAGAGGAATGAATGGAACCATTAAAGAACAGTCCCATCCAGACCCCCCCCAGATCACGCAGTCATCTCAACAGCAGCCCATGGTCCACGGTATCAAAAGTGGCCGAGAGATCTAGCAGGATGAGAAATGTTGAACATCCTGCGTCCATCTCCCAGCGGAGGTCGTCGACGAAGGCCACCAATGCCGTCTCAGTGCCATAGTTGGGGCGGAACCCAGATTGAAGCGGGTCCAGGAAACTGATGCTATCTAGATGCACCTGGAGCTGTAGTGCCACCACCCACTCAATAACTTTCCCTAAAAAGGGAAGGTTAGAGACAGGTCGGTAACTGGCGAGCGCATCCATGTCCAAAGATGGTTTCTTCAGCAGGGGGCGCATCACAGCCTCCTTGAGGCTAGGTGACAACCTCCCCTGCTTCAAAGATGCATTCACTACCCTTGGCAGCACCGTTGGCAATGTCTCCCTCGAGGCTTTCACCAACCAGGACGGCATGGATCGAGTTCGCAACAGGTGGCCCTCACAGACCCCAAGACATCCGCTGCATTGGCTGGCATCACTTCCTGAAACTCCCCCCACAAAGCTGGACCATACGGGGCCTCCATCACCTCGCGCTCTCCCCTTACTGCCCCTAATCCAACATCAAAGTTGCTTTGAATCTGAGTGATCTTGTCTGTGAAGTAGGTGACAAATTCCTCACAGCGAGCCTGAGACAAGTCCCCATCCAGGCGGAGGGAGGCCGGACTGACCAGCCCCCGCACCACCCAAAACAGTTCCGCCGGGCACGACTTTGCAGATGCTATGAGGACAGCAAGGAACTCCTTCCTTGCTGTCCTCACAGCCTCACCATAGAACCACAAATGGGCCCTATGGAGAAGTCGGTCGGAGTCAGATCGAGTCCGACGCCAGTGTCGCTCCAGCCTCCTGCCTACTCGTTTCATACACCGCAGCCCCTCAGTAAACCAAGGGGTCTTGCAGTGACGAGACCGAGGCAGAGGGCATCTCGGAGCCACCCTGTCAATGGCCTCCTCCAGCAAGCTGTTCCAACGCTGGACGAGCTTATAGACAGAGTGACTGTCCAGGTCCAAGGTTAACTCCCTCAGGACCTCTTGGAACTGCTGGGGTTCCATCAGCCTCTGAGGGTGGACCAATCTAACTGGTCCTTCCCCCTTCTGGAGGGGATGTGCTGAGAGACAGGCCTGAAGGAGATAATGGTCCATCCATGACAAGGGCACAGCCCTAACCTCCCCCACAACTGGACCCCCCGCCTCTATGCCAGAACCAAAGATCAAGTCGAGGGTGTCCCCCCCCCCATGTGGGTCAAGCAGATAACCTCCTGGGACAAATCCACGGTTGCCATGGCGGCCATGAATTGTTGCTCCACCCCGACAAGGCCGGCATCGGCGTGAATGTTGAAGTCCCCCAGAACCAAAGTCCTAGAGGAGCCCAACACCACCTCCAAGGCCAGATCTGCTAGAGCGGTAAGGGATGCCGCTGGACAGGAAGGGGCCCGGTATACCAGCAGCACCCCTAGCTTGCCCCCCACCAAATTGAACACCATGTGAAGGGCCTCAATACCCAAAATCTCCAGGACTGGATACCTCCTAACAGGCCAGTCTTCTCTAAAAATAATTGCTACACCACCTCCCCGGCCATCTGTGCGAGGCTGATGCTGCATGGCATACCCGGCTGGAATGAGATCAGCCAAGATTGGACCGGCCAGCTCATCCAGCCAGGTCTCCATAATACATGCGAGGTCCACGGCCCCATCTGAGATCAAATCCTGGACAATTGGGGCCTCGCATTTAGCAGCAACAGCCCCCCATGTGTGGACCTTGGACCCAGCTCCTCCCTCACCCTCAGTGGGGGGATGGCAACTTGCACCTCCCTCAGGCACCTTGGTTCCCTAGGGGCGCGAGCCATCCAACCCCATGGACCATACCATCCTCGCCCCAGAACCACCCCAATAGTCGCACCCTCCCCCCATCCCACTGCCATCAGGGGCTGGTAGGGACCATGTTCCCCCGCCCGACTTTCCTCTCTCATAGGGGTTGGGCTCCACCCCCTCCCCAACCAATATTAATTATTATTATTATTATTATTATTATTATTATTAACAAACATTTATATAGCACAAGCAATGTACCTGGCACTTTACAAAGTAATAAAATAGACACGGTCCCTGCCCCTAGGGCTTACAATCTAAGAGACAGGAGCTGGGGGAGAGACTTAGGAAGGGGAACAGAGGGAGAGACAAGGGGTCTAACATTCATGAAGATGCGAGGTCTCAAGTGCACGTACTTGGCTTGGTTACGATGAGAATGACAGCAGGCAGGTCCATGTTGCAAGGATAAGGGTAAACCGATCGTAGGTATAGGAATAGTGGCTCAGCAGGATAAAGAGTCAGACAGAGCAGAGCGAAAGAGGTGAGTTTTAAGGAGAGATTTGAAGGTATGAAGGGAGGGGGCAAGGCGGATGTGGACAGGGAGGGAGTTCCAGGCATGGGGGGCAGCAAGTGAGAAGGGACGAAGGCGCTTAGGGGAGCAGGGAAGGCGTGGAAGGGTGAGAGAAGGGACAGAGGAGGAGCGAAGTGCACGGGCTGGAGTATGGAGGGCGATAAGTGCAGAGAGGTAGGGGGGAGCAAGGTTGTGAAGAGCTTTATAGGTGAAGACTAGGAGCTTGTGCAGGATTCGTTCAGGAAGGGGAAGCCAGTGAAGCGAAGAGAGGAGGGGCTGCACATGGTCGAAGCGACTGGCGAGGTAGATGACCCTGGCAGCAGAGTTTTGGACAGAGATGAGGGGAGAAAGGTGAGACCGGGGAAGGCCAGTGAGAAGGAGGTTACAGTAATCGAGGCGAGAGATGACCAGAGCATGAACAAGAGTTTTGGCAGACGAGACAGAGAGAAAAGGGCGAATCTTAGCAATGTTATGGAGGGAGAAGCGACAGGATTTAGCAACAGAGTCAATGTAGGGTTTAAAAGAAAGGGGTGAGTCAAAGATGAAGCCTAGGCTACGGGCTTGGGGGACAGGCAGGATGGTGACTCCATCAATAGTTATTGACAGTGAGGAAGGAGAGGAAGGATGAGGGGGGAAGATAAGGAGTTCAGTTTTAGCCATGTTGAGTTTGAGTTGACGTTGAGACATCCAGGTAGAGATGTCAGAGAGACAGTTGATGAGACGAGCTTGAACAGAGGGAGAGAGAGAGGGAGTAGAGAGATAGAGTTGAGTGTCATCAGCATAGAGGTGGTATTGGAAGCCATGGGAGGCAATGAGTTTGCCTAAGGATGAGGTATAGATCGAGAAGAGGAGAGGGCCAAGAACAGAGCCTTGAGGAACACCAACTGAGAGGGGGAAGGAGGAGGAGGTGGAGTTGGAGAGAGACACATTAAAGGAGCGGTCAGAGAGGTAGGAGGAGAACCAGTTATGGACAGAGCCACAAAAGCCAAGGGAGTGAAGGGAATCCAGCAAGAGTGAGTGGTCAACAGTATCGAAGGCAGCAGAGAGATCAAGGAGGACAAGAATGGAATAGAGACGTTTAGATTTAGCCACCAGAAGATCATTGGTGATCTTAGCGAGAGCAGTTTTAGTAGAATGAAGGGGGCAGAAGCCAGATTGGAGGGGTTCAAGGGAGGAGTTGGAGGATAGGAAGTCAAGGCAGCGGGAGTAGACAACACGTTCAAGCAGCGTGTTGCTTGACCCTTCCAATGCTCCCCCTGCTGCCACCATGGTCAACCATTGGAATATCCTCCCTCCTCCCTCTAACCACCCCTCCTACACCCCCCACCCTACCACCCTAGCCCTGAACAAAAGAACCCACAAACGTCCCCTGCTACCCTCTGTGGCCCCAAAGTGCCCCAAAGTGCCGTGCTCTTTGGACGCAACCCTTTGGCTCATGGTCCTTTGGTTCATGGCCTAGCCCCGGCTACTTCCAGGGGGGGAGGGGACAGGCCGGCCCTCGCATCCGGCCTCTTATTATTAATCTATAAACACAGGGATGGGGGGTACACAGATAGCTCACAACAAAAACACAGGGAGGGGTACAAAACTGAAATGAAACCTAAATCAATCTAATGCTACTCTAAATAAATCCAAAAACAGGGAAAGGGACTCAGGGATGGAATATATACAGGGGGGGGGGTTAGGATTCAATGGAGGGGAGGGAGAAACAACACAGGGAGGGTTAAAAAATAAAAATAATACCTAAATGTATCTATCCTAATCCAAATAAATGAAACTACGGAGGTAAATGTGTGGAAATGGGTGAAATAGGAGGAGAAGGGCAATGGATTGGGAGGAACACAAACTGCTGGGAGAGGGAGAGTTCTGAAAATGCCTGCTGATAGGTCAGTGGTTGCTCAGAATGAATTGGAAGGGGGGGAGGGCAATTACTTTTGTTATTTGCTAAACCCACCTTACCACAAACCCCATTGGCTCCATGCAGCCTAGCCTGTGGCCAATTGCAGACTGCCACACCAGTGGTCTGAGGAAAAGAGGGATCGTGATTGGGCAGGCTGGCTGCTAGTCCAAGCCTCTCCACCCCTCCTCAGCTGACCCCCCCCGGGCCTGCCAGCCAGGTTTTTCCAACCCAAACCCGCCCTAACTCATCTGAACGCAATCGAACTGTTCAGGTGTTTCAGCATTCGGTTGGGCCGTTTGATTCAACCATCTGAATTGGCTGAGTTTGGACTGAACTCCAAACGTCTGAACTGCATTCGCACTTCCCTAGTAAAGGAAGGAGAGATGGGATGGGAGTGTTTGGTCTGTGGTGAAGGAATAGAAAGGTAGCCCCATCAATGTGGCTCAATAGCTAAGATTTAAGGGTGCAACCAGTAGGGATGGGTGAACAGAACGCGGTTCGGATGTTCGGACGTTCAGTCGTTCAGTTCAAAACCCAAGTTTGGGTTCGATGGTTCGGTTCAGCTGAGTTCGGTTTGGCTGAATTTGGCCAAACATTCAAAAATAGCGCTATCGACACTGAAACCGAAACGAAACCGAAACTGAATTTTTGGCCCTGAAAATACTTTTTTCCCCACCCCCGAACTCATCCGAACTCATCCAAACACAATCGAACTGTTTGGTCATTCGAGAGTTCAGTTCGGACGTTCAGTTCGGACGTCCGAACAGACCGAGTTTGGCCTGAACTCTGAACATCCAAACCGCGTTTGCCCATCCCTAGCAACCAGATAAGACAGGGAGGGGAGGCTACCATGCCTTGGGTATGTAGTGCAATTTGTGGACATCAGCCATCAGATATTCCTCCCACGCTGTGGTGGGGCAAACAGCTGACTGCTGCACAATGCGTCCTCAGAAAAAGTCTGAGGATGTGTCACAGTTGATGTACCCAGCTGGGGTAAGGTTGTCCAAGGCAGGGCTAACCATGTGGAGGGGCCATGCTGACCCCACCACATGAGTACCTCGCTGCTCATGTGGCCTCACCTTGAGTCTACTATACTATTTCCTAAATATTCTTCCCCGTCTCTCTTCCCAAGTGACTCTACCATTCATGCCTTCCTCTCTCCCAACTGTAGCTGAAGCTGAGGTGGGGGTGGAAATGGGGGGACTGAGTTCTTTCATGCATACTAAGACTGAGGTTCACACTGAGGCTTTCTTCAGTTAGGCATTTATAGGGCATTTCCTCTACATGGTAGATTCTTTGGTGTGTACCAAAGGCTGAGCTCACTCTGTAGCATTTCCCAGTGAGGCACATGTAAGGTTTCTCTCTTGTGTGGATTCTCTGGTGTGTATCGAGTGTCCCAACCTTTCCTGGAGCTTTCTTGCACTTCTGGCATGTACAGAGTTTCTATCCAGTGTCAAATTTCTGGTATGTATTGTGTGTCCCAACTTCTCCTGACACTTTCCTTGCACTTGTAGTATGAACAAGGTTTCTCTCCTGTGTGGATTCTTATTTTTTAAATAGCAAATTTTAAAAGTGAAAGAAACCACATGTACATATAATGACCCCTTTCCTAAAATGGATTTGAACCCTCGGCCTGTGAATTTTCTTTTCTAGCACCTAACTTATAGGAGCAACTGCTGGTTTCCCCTTTTTTGATATGCTTACAGAGCTTTGCATTTTGCTCACTATTGCATGGTCTTTAGATCTGTATTCACTGTGCTTTTTCTATTCATTGTGTATTCCACAGTAATGTGTAAGATTTTAGGAAGCCTTGACCTCTGGAGACCCCACCTTCTGCCCCATCAACATAAAAATCCACCAACCATCACTGTATTTTTTATTTTTAGATGTAAGCATCATGAAAAGATATCTGTAGCACGATCTACTTATGAACCCCCTGTTTCCACTTTTCTTTGCATATTATGAATCCTGGGTTTATTATGTTTAATTTAGTCGTTTCTGATAAGAACTATGGTTGCAATACACAGGCAGCATTTGATGCTGATGTCCTCGATCAGATTCATTTAAACTGGTAGAAATCCATAAGCATAGAAAACAACATTACTCCATGAGTAATAATACCACTATGCCAATGATATTGCATCATTTCTGCTGGAATTGTTTCTTCTAATGCACAAGTTAGCTGAGTGCATTATAGATTAATGGCTGCTGTTTGTAACATTTACCCTACAATATAGAATAAACTATAGTATAAGAATATAGTTTATACTATATTGCTATATCAGCATCATTTAAAAGATAATGGAGAACGCTGTTACCGTATGTTTTGCCACTCAGATCTATTTTTATATATTTATTCCATACATTCTGCAGTCTTTCCTAAGTGCATAAGGTTCTGGAAAGCAATTCTATGTTTAATTAACAACCTTACAGGAATTACAATTAACATCTTCTCAAGGAAATGTGTAAGTTAACATGACAAGTTCACACAAAGAATACGATACTTACAAAAAATGTGCATTAAACTGCACAGTACCACATAGTGAATAAAAATATACAAACACTTTGGCTTAATTTTAATATTCTCTATTATTTTAATGAGCTGCTTTCTTTTGTGCATCAGACAAAAAAGCTGCAAAAATTTTGCTGAATACTTTACAAGCTCAGAGAACCTTGTCTTTCCAATTGCAATTTCTCATAAAGCTGAAAATGTTTGATATTAAAATCTACCTCCAGCATATAGTAATCTATTTCCCCTTCTTCATAATGAGTATTGTGATGATGTCATTTAATTTAATAATATGAGGACAGAAAGCTTTGAAACTTCATTCCAAGATGAATACAGCAGAAGCTTTCATAAAAGCAGCAGTTTTGAATTTTGAGATCAAGGTTTTCTTAATTTTGAATGATTATTTTTGTTTTATTAAAAAACGGTATGGTCTAGCTAGCTTTATAGAGCCTCTAATTAGCAACTTAGTGCTGTATTTCACAGGTGTCCTCTGCTACGAAAAATGTCCATCTTTTGAAATTCTGGGATGATTCAATGAAAAGGCAAGAATTTAATCTGTCGCCAATTTGTGTCAGCTTTCTGCATTAGAAAAGATCTCAAATCCTCTCTCAAACTAGGAATCAGATGAAGGTTTGCCGTGGTTTCATGAGCCCAATGCAATTAGGCAGCACATGAATGTGTGCCATATGCATTTATTGCGCTGCTTAGCATGTGTTACTTTGATGTGTTAGGCTAGAAAGCAAACTCTTTTTCTTGGGCAGCCTTCCTCCTGGGTCTTTATACTGCTTAGCAGTTGAGTCCAGACTTTGAAACACAGCCTAATTTAGAGACGGATGCTGCAGCTGCTGCTGTCATTTCAGCTGATTCTCCCTTCCCCCCCCCCCCCTTTTGCTTTGATGTCAGCTTAGGATCTTGGTTGCTGCATCAGTGTGGCAGCTTCCACAGTTCGCAAAACAGAAACTGCATCATTTTAACTGTTTGTCTTTGCTTTTAAATCTCGTTTGGGCAGCCCCACTCATTTACATTGTGTGCTAGTTGGTGTTGTCACTTAATTTAGTCTTCCTAATAAGGAGGAAGTGAGTAAAAAAAAGCAAACATTCACACTCATCCCCCCCTCCCTCCCTTCAAATTGTTCTATTTAATGCCAGGCGAATGGCTGCTGATATGAGAAGACAGGGAATTTTGTGACAGAAAGAGGCCATAATGCCCATCAAGCTTGGACTTATCCTTTGAGTTAGCACTTTTACAATAACATCTTTTCCTCCAAGTCACCGGCCAGCTTCTTTTTGAAACATTATATTGATCATTTTTGTAACTATTCCCCACAATTCATTCTCTGCATTACCTATGGCTTATACAAAGGCATTCCACCTCAGTTCCTCTTGTGCTTGGTCCTTCCTTTGCTTTGGTTTCTGTTCTCTCTTTCTAACACTTGACACTAGCCCAATGATCCTAGTAGGATTGATCCTCTCTGTCCCCTTTAGAATTTGCTATATCTCAGCTAGGTTCCTTCCTCAGACCAAATCCTGGCCTCAGATGTGCACATGGGTTTTCCATTGATTTCAAGGAGAGTCACACATCTGAGGCCAATATTGGCCTTTAATTGTGCTCTTCTCAAAGATTATGGATCCATAGTAGTTTTTCTGACCCTTTTTAATAACTGAGATCTTCACATCCCTGTTTCCCTTTGGTTACTTTTCCCTATGTATTCGGTGTTCTGTGCCACAGTGTCCTGTGTGGTTTTACAATGCTAGAATAATTCCATCCAGTTTATATTTTTATTCTCAGAGTTAGGTCATCAGGTATGTGCCTTTTTAAAAAGTCCCATTGAGTCAAAGATTTTAGACTTTTCTATGAAACACTATTACACAGAAATATCCAGCATATTGTCCTTCTGTGTATCTTTGTCATTAGCCTCATTACCTTGAACTCAGGGTACAATCCTCTGTCATTAAAGTCAATGGCAAAACACCCATTGACTTTAATGTCAGAGGATTGTCCTGTCAGTATTGTCAATCCCAGATGTTCCAAAATATCATTAATCCTGAGGTCAAATAATATAGATTTTAAATGTAGTGGGTGATACTAAAAATATGGCTTGTAGTTCTGAACTCTATGGGGCTCTTTAGCTTAGCTTCATCTCCATGGGGCATGTATATGCTAATGAGCCCTGCAAGACTTCTCTGGATGCCTTCTGACATCACTTTCTCATGGGGTATTCCATGGAATTGATGTGTAGTCTGAACATTTGTACCATGTGGGAAACCACATGTGGTAACTTACTGAAAAGTCCCCTGGGATCGCCTTCAGATGTCATGACATCTCCATAAAAACATTGTAGCACCTGCTTGCTATCCGCCAATAGAATTACCATGGAGTGCTTCATGGCTTTCAAAGACACAAAAAAGCATAGTATAAAAGCATAGGGGAGCACACATTAGCTCAGATTAGCCCGGCTGAGCCAGCCTTAACATGTGCCACATTGCTAACCTTCTCCAGATGATGCATCAGGTAGCAGCCGGCTGTCCAACCCATGGAGGAAGTGGGTGAACCTCTGGCGGCCACCTAACAGATGTGCACGTGACCCGCGGGCTACTGTGGGCTATTGTGGGATATGTCTAATTTGTTTTCACCCATACTCTTGGCTCCTTCTTGCTAGCAGATAAATGTCATCCGTTTATGCCACATGTCATCCACTTGTGATCCAAGAGAATGAATAGTCTACCTTCTCGTTCTACTTGAGAGTGCAAAATGACTTGTAAGAGTCTTTCAGTAACATAGGGTTTTTTTGCTAGCATGTGGCTGGTGTTTTCTTTCGGTTGCTTCAGAGTCTGTTTAAGATCCATTCTCTCAAATAGCTATGGGGACAGAGATTCTACTGGGACTTTATCATAGAGAAAAGAATTGCAGGAGAACTGGGCAGTTAATGCAGAAAATGAAAGACCAATTCACAATGTAGAAAACCAGTTCCCCAACTGTAGGAGTACCTGCTAAGTGATTGTAGCAGGGCACAGTTCCCAGAAGTAAGTCTCCACAGGATCAGACCCCATGGGCCATCACTTCTGTAGGAAATCAGCAACTCACACATGCAGTTTGGGAATTAGCTCAGCCTCTTTATTAGACTTTACAGAATTACTCTATCTCTGGGCTGCCAACTCATCCGCCTCACACCCTGCAGGTCCAACTTAGTCTTTCCAATAGATACTTCAGCTCTGCACAGTATCAACCTCCAAAGTCCATTCAATCCAGGCAGCAGGTCCCTGGATCACTCCAAGGCTTCCCAAACAACAAGCTCCCTTCTGGGCATAGCCTTTCCTTAATACCTGGGTCCACAGCTTCTCATTGACCATTCCAGTCTTCAGGACTCTGGTGACCATAGAGTGGCTAGCCACTGCAAGTCAGACATCCAGGCTCTCTTCTCAGTCTAAGTCCAAGGATCAGGTTACTTCCAGCAGGGCTTCAGGAGTGGTCAGCTTCCCTGCAGAAGGGCCCTGGAGATGTTGCCTGTTCACCTCGAAGTCAGTGACTGACACCCTCTCTGACTTCCAACCTCTTATGTAGCCAGAGTGGGTGTGGCCAACTCCCCAGGCTGTCTGCCCTTAAAGGACCAGTGTCCTGCCCACTCTGTCTCCTTCTCTTTCCGCCTGTTTCTGTCTCAGGCTGGTCTCCTGCTATGGGGTTAGCTCTGCCATGCCCATGAGCATGCTCAGTCCTAAGGCTGGCCCACTCAGCCCCCTCTTAAAGGAGAAGCAGCTCCACAAGTCTGCTCCCTGCTACAGTGACGTCTAACATCTATGATGTCCAAATCTCCTCAGGACTGAGAGAGAGCAAGAGGTGTTAGAAGAAAAACAGAAGTCCTAAATTGAAATCTTGAAACTACAAAAGTGAGTTGGGACATAAGAAAAGTGTTGCAAAAGGGTGATCACAAGGCTCAGCAGCCTAATTCAAACACTCATATGCAGTCCAGTGAGTTCACAGGTCTCCTCAGCTACCTTACCCTACAGTAGGCCATGATTTAGGCTTATTTGTAATTTTAAGGAGAAGCTGTGTGATTCCTTGGTGTATCAAGATGGATTCTGTACTTACATCACAGAAGCGCCCATTCTTCTTTCTGCTCCCTGCTACCCACGAGTCCCATTTGCTGCTTCTGTAGATAGCAGTGTCCCTGAATGGGCCATGAAGGTGCTGCTTGTGAACCTGTTGAGCATGGAAGTGAGCTCTCAGAATATGTACTACTATCCTATAAACCCCATAAGAATATGTAGGTTCATCTAGACAAGAGGAAGAGACTGTTCGGTATTAAAGAAAAATAAATAAGTTCATTATTAAAGAAAATGGTAACATTTCTATTAGTTTCTTACTAATGTGTAAGAAAGGGATTGCTGGCAATGAGTGAATGTTTCTGGGATGCCACTCAGTGTATTGATATCACTAGAAATTACCATAATGATGAGAACATGGCCGAGTGGAATTCCTGTGTTGAACATCTGAAATGTATTTTAGTAGCAAATGCCTCTCTGGAGGTCTTGATTGAATGTGATTGTGTTCGGAGATCAAACTTTCTCCCTTCTGCACAGTCTGCTGCAACCAAACAGACCAGGAACAAAAACACATTCCGAATTCATGCAAAGCACTTCATTCATATTTTTCTGTTAAACCAGCTGGCAATCTTTGACACATTCCAGCTGAGTACAACAGACCAGTAAGAGAGAAAAATAGTTTGGTTATGTATGACTTGCTGAACATTTCAATTCAAAGTGCATTATATGACAGTGCTTGTGGCAGGCTGATTTGTGGTTTATACACTATAATGAAACCCTGCAGAAGCCATGCAGAAGCCAGTGCATGGTGGGGGCAAGCAGCTGTCTGCTACGGGATGCGTCCTTGGAAAAAGACCAAGGACACATCATGTAGCAGCCTCACCCAAAATGAGGTAAGGCTGCCCAAGGCATGGTAGCCCCTGCAGGTGAGAGAGGCTCCACCCCCTGGGAGGGTACAGCCAAAGCTGCACGTCCGCCCCCAGAAGCTCCCAGACCTCAGCAGCCGTTGCTAGACAGCTCCTCCCTTCTCCATCCCCTGCAGGTGAGAGAGGCTCCACCCCCTGGGAGGGAACAGCCAAAGCTGCACGCCCACCCCCAGAAGCTCCCAGACCTCAGAAGCCGTTGCTAGACAGCTCCTCCCGTCTCCATCCCCTGCAGGTAAGAGAGGCTCCACCCCCTGGGAGGGAACAGCCAAAGCTACACACCCACCCCCAGCGGGTGGCAGCCCTTGGGCGGCACCCGAAGGGCGACGACAAAAGGGCGTTGGCTATTTTGTGGCTGTTGTGAGGCCGGAGGAGGACAGTGAGGAGCTGGCACCCACGCTACACTACCGCCACCGACCATTGCTGTGGGACATCACGCACTCGCTCCCGCGACCACCTATGATGCCTCCCCATACCTCCCTCGCCTCCTCACCCTCTATCACTTCCCTCCTTCTCACCTTTCTCACGAACCCCCTCCTTCTCCCTCTTCCACCACCAGTGACCTTTCTTCAGCCAACCTACCCCTTATTCTCACCCACGCCCATCCCCCCTCCCCACCCTCATCCCCCCTTACCCATTCCCCCTAGGCCCAAACCCGCGACACCCAGGTGTTCCACAGACCATTGTGGCCAATACGAGGCCAGTGCACGACTCACACCCCGCAAACCCGGCCGTTCCCCATCCCCCAACCTCATCCGCATCCCCTGCCTTCCCAAACACCAATTGCCTTTTTCCTGCTCCCTCTGGAACTGCCGCTCGTCCGTGGCTAAAGCTCCCTTCATCCACGATCTCTTCCTCTCTCGCCCCTTTCAACTCCTGGCTCTTACGGAAACCTGGATCACGCCCTCCAACTCTGTTACCCCGGCTGCTCTATCCTCCGGGGGCCTGTCGTTCTCTCACCGCCCCCGCCCTGAGGGCCTGGGTGGTGGTGTGGGCTTGCTCCTTGCTAAGCACTGCCAATTCAAAACCCTCTCCCCTCCCCCCTCCTCCTCCTTCCCTTCCTTTGAGGCCCACTCTGTGCGCTTATACTCCCCTCTACACCTTCGGGTTGCTGTCATCTACCGCCCCCCGGGTTCCCTCTCCTCTTTCCTCCCGGACTTTGAATCCTGGCTCACCTTCTTCCTCTCCGATGATATCCCCACTCTTATCCTTGGTGATTTCAACATTCACGTTGACACGCCCTCCGCCCCCTCTGTTTCCCGCTTTCTCTCTCTCGCTTCCTCCTTTAATCTCCGACTCTGGACCGACTCCCCCACTCATACTGACGGCCATTCCCTCGACCTCGTCTTCACTCGAAACTGTTCTCTAACTGACCTCTCCTTTGACCCCTTCCCTAGTTCTGATCACTTCCTCGGCTCCTTCAGCCTTTCCCACCGACCCCCCTCCGCCTCCCCCTCTATGCGCCCCTTCCGCAATATGCAGGCCCTTACTCCCTCGGAGTTTGCCGCACATCTTTCCCCCCTTCTCCCCCCCGTTTTCGCCTCCTCCTCCCCTGACTCTGCTGTCTCTGCTCTCAACGCTTCTCTCTCCTCGACCCTTGACTCTCTTGCCCCCCCCTCTGCTCGCCCCGTCCGCCCCCTCGACCCCCGCCCCTGGCTTACCCCTGCCATCCGCTACCTCCGCTCCTGCGCCCGGGCTGCCGAACGCCTCTGGCGCAAATCCCGCTCCCTCCCTGACTTCCTCCATTACAAATTCTCCCTCTCCTCCCTCTCCTCGGCTATCTCCCTAGCTAGGCAGCGCTATTATGCCTCTAGGATCGAATCTTTCTCCCGCGACCCTCGCCGCCTTTTCTCTACTTTCGACTCCCTTCTCAAACCCCCCTGCCCTCCCCCGCCCTCTTCCCTTGCTGCTCGGGATCTTGCATCGTTCTTCACCTCCAAGATTGACAAGATCCGTCGGGATATTGCCTCCCTCCCCCCCCCGCCCCCCTCCCTCCTCGCATCCTTCCCTCCTGCCTCTCTCCAGGAAATCTCTGCTCTTCTCTCTTCATCCAACCCCTCCACCTGCCCCCTTGACCCGATCCCCTCCCGCCTCCTGACCTCTATTGCTCCCACTGTCGCTCCCCCCCTTCTGCATGTTGTCAATCTCTCCCTTTCCACAGGCTCCTTCCCCTCTGCCTTCAAACATGCCACTGTCTCCCCCATCCTCAAAAAGCCTACCCTGGACCCTTTCGATCCCTCTAGTTACCGGCCGGTCTCCCTCCTTCCCTTTGCTTCGAAGCTCCTGGAACGTGTCGTCTACTCCCGCTGCCTGAACCTCCTCTCTGCCAACTCCTCCCTGGACCCTCTCCAGTCCGGCTTCCGCCCCCTCCACTCTACTGAAACTGCCCTGGCCAAGATCACCAATGATCTACTTGTCGCTAAATCTAAGCGCCACTACTCCGTTCTTGTCCTCCTTGACCTCTCTGCTGCCTTTGACACTGTCGACCACTCGCTCCTCTTGGACTCGCTTTACTCTTTGGGCTTCCTCGGTTCTGTCCTTGACTGGTTATCCTCCTACCTCTCTGACCGCTCCTTTAATTTCTCCCTCCCTGAGTCGACCTCCCCCTCCCTTTCCCTCTCGGTTGGGGTCCCCCAAGGTTCTGTATTTGGCCCTCTCCTCTTCTTTATCTACACCCTGTCCCTTGGTAAAATTATTGCCTCCCACAGATTCCAAAACCATCTCTACGCTGATGACACCCAACTCTATCTCTCTACCCCTTCTCTCTCCTCACCTATCCGCTCACACCTCGTCAACTGCCTCTCTGATATCTCCGCCTGGATGTCCCGACATCAACTCAAACTAAACATGGCCAAAACTGAACTCCTCATTTTTCCTCCCTCCCCTTCCTCTCCCTCTAACCTGACCAGCTGCATCGATGGGGTCACCATCCATCCTGTTCTCCAAGCCCACAGCTTGGGCTTCATCTTTGACACGCACCTCTCCTTTAAAACTTAACTTGACTCTGTGGCCAAATCCTGCCGATTCGCTCTCCTCAACATTGCCCGCATCTGCCCCTTTCTATCTATCTCCTCGGCCAAAATCTTTGTTCATGCCATGGTTATCTCTCGCCTCAACTACAGCAACTTCCTCCTTGCTGGCCTCCCTTGCTCCCACCTGTCCCCCCTTATCACAATCCAAAACTCCGCCGCCAAGGTCATTCACTCTGCCCGTCACTTCGACCATGTGCAGCCTCTCCTCTTCTCCCTTCACTGACTCCCCCTTCCTGAACGTATCCTGTTCAAACTCCTGGTTTTCACGTTCAAATCACTCTACAACCAAGCTCCCCCTTATCTCTCGGACCTAATTTCCCTACGCACTCTTACATGCGCTCTCCGCTCTTCCGTTGTACCTACCCTTACTCTCCCTCATTTCTCCTGCTCACCTAACCACCTTTGTCCCTTCTCCCTTACTGCCCCCCATGCCTGGAACTCCCTCCCTGCCAACATCCACCTTGCCTCCTCCCTCCACTTCTTCAAATCCCTCCTCAAGACCCACCTTTTCCATGCCGCCTTTCCCAATGCCTGCTAGTCTTTCCCCTTACTCTTACTGTTGGCCCTCCTCTGCTGACTACTGCTACCAACTTCTTTGTAACCAAGCCAAGCACACGCACCTGAGACTTCGCATCTGCCTGAATGTTTGTTTGTCTTCTCCCCTGTCTCTCCCACTGTCCCCTCTCCTTGTCTCCCCCCCCCCCTTTGTCTTTGTGTTTTAGATTGTACTCCACAGGCAGGGACTGCGTCTAATTCTATGTTCTGTACAGCACCAGGTCATACGACTGGCGCTATATAAATGTATAATAATAATAATAATAATAATAATAATAATAATAATAATGTATCTGTGCCCCTTCTGCTCCACCAGGTAGTGAGCTCCACAGCGTAACTTTGAGCGGTGGATGCTGTTGCCCATCGTGTACAGCCACAAGATGTCCAGGGACAGGATTTTCATTGGGCCGGGGGAGGGAGGTGAGGCAGGGCCGGGCCAGGCACCCACTCGTGTGGTTAGCACCTTGGCCTGCCCTAGCCATGACAGGAAATCTGACAGCGGCTCACCCACTGGGCTGCCCTGTGGGTGGACTGACTGTCTTCCCAGCTCTCCGTGCTGGCCCTGCAGTGTGGAAGTTTTGCTTGCCTACCATGGGGATGCACTGGGATCAGACACCCTTCATCTTGTGTGACTGAAATCCCTGTTTCCCTACTTCCCCAGAGCCTTCTGGGAATTGAGGCCCATTGGAGACTGTAGGACTACAAATTTGTGACAATAATAATTTAAGGTTTGATCCAGGGAAGAATAATCCGTATAATACAATCTGATTAAAGTTATTGGAGGGGGAGAAGCAGTACGCTACCTGAGTGTTAATCATGGAACTAAAAAAATCACTAAAAAAAGCCAAATTTGATTATTGTTCTGCTGAGTGTTTCTAGCTCAGTTTCTATGCCTAGTCACCCACATATATGTAGCTTATCTTTTGTGTTAGGAAAGGTCAGATTCTGAATAGTTATTCAATGGCATAATTAAACCTAATTAACAAGTAATTCAAGGAATCTTATTATAGAAATTATTTTGGTGACAACATACTAAGTTTCTCATTTTTTGACCTCTGTCAACATGTTTTTCCTTAGTTACCAGTAGTGGATCAAGTACTGTTTTAAGCTGAGAGTGAGACGAGCTGATCTGTCTGGTGGTCCCTTCTGAACTTGGACTTCTGGATCTATTTTTCCATGTGGGGAAAGGGGTAGGGATCCTTGCTTTAAACCAGGGATATAAATCTATAAATGATATAGTAAGAACATGCAGTTTTGTGTTTATACATCTTAATTTACTTTAAACTAGGGTCTTTTGTGAGGTTAGAATGCATTAGGATTAGTGGTCACTTCACATAGGAAGGATACATTCATTGGAAGAAAAGCAAAATGGAAACCACATACATAGTGATCTTATTAGGGAGACTCTCTAACAAACTCTCAAATGTGTGATTTTTTTTAAAAACTTCATTTATTGGCTGAATTTTGTCTATGAGCAAGAAATCTGGCTTCCAGTTACAGAATATAATTATTAATTACATTAGGCGATTACTTTCTGCCAAAAATATCTTTTTTTTTTTCCCTGCAAAATTTTTTTCCTGACTGTGCCAAGAACGTTTTTGCCACCTTTTTAATGCCATTTTGACAAGTTGCAAGGTCTAGTCTTGCTTGAGTATTTCCTCTGTTACCACCTCTTCCCTGCCACACTAGTGGTGGTCTTGCTGCATGTTGCACAGATGTTTCTTCCACTCAACACCATGGTTGTTTTTCAAGTGGCTTCTTACAGCAAATGTTTCCATGTGTGCATGCGCCTTCCTTCTGTGGGCACCTTTGGTTTCTGCACAAACAATCCTCTGCTGTCTTTCAAATCTAGCAAGAAAATGTCCTGTACCACAGATGCTGGCTTTTTCTTTTAGAATCTTTGGCAGTGATACACATGGTCAGCAGGCAGCATCTCTATTCTGTCTGTTCGTCATGACTAACAATGTTGATGTTTGGTTCTTTCAACCTTATTTCCTTCTGTTACTCTTACCCAGCCAGATTTTTTTTAAAAAAAACAACTTTCCTGGACATCTCAACTTACTTTGTATTGTTGGTCAATTTAAGATCTTTTTTTATTTTTTATTTTTTTTTACACTTTAGAACAAAGGTACCATATATATGTTTTATTAGACCCTTGTCACTTACATATTACTATATTTTTGCAACTAGTGAAAATTAAATTCACTTACAGCATCACTGTTTTTGTTATATGGCTGGTGGATAATATAAATATAATACATTATGAATGCTGTTGGTTCTCTTACCACCATTTAGTCACATGCTTGTTGGGCAAAATCTTGAGCTGGGAACCTGTTGATGGAATAGAAACATCACTGCAAGTTAAAAGAGGCTTCATGATGAAGTCAAGAAGGGTTGCATTGCCTCATACTTTATTAGAGACAGTGGAACTGTAGCAATCAGAAGTGTCCCAGTTGGCTTTCAGACTGGCCTGGGTGGAGAGTTGATTGTTGCAGATTGGTACTGTGGAAGGTGCAATGGCATAGTGACAAATTAGGGACAGAGGTGGAGCAGCTGCAGTGGGGCCCATGAACCTGGGAGGGGGGGGCATAGTCCCATGTGTATCTGCATGTCCTGCTACTGGAACAAGAGGGGTGGAGTCATTGCAAATTAGCTACATCTCTGGTAAAGTGTTGTGCAGCACATCATTTATCTATACAAAAGCCATTGTTTTTCTTCAAGGAGCACAGCGATTCTCACTAATGGGATAACCTGCCTGCACAGCAGTGGGTCCAAGATGGTATGTCAACAGTTGCTAGGCAGACCATGGAATTGTCTGGCTCCACCCTCCCTCACCTCTCCAAGCAAGGGATTTTGCTCTCACAAGAGGAGAGGAGATAAAGGGAGGACAGAACCTACCCACCTCAGTTCCTTCCAACCACCTACGGCTGAGAAGGAACACTTTACAGTGTGTGCTTAGTACGTTTGTCAGCAAACTTCTAAGTTTTCTACTGTACATAGTTCTTTACTTCACTGTATTTAGTTTGCTAGGTATTATTATTATTATTATTATTATTATTATTATTATTATTTATAAAATTTATATGCCACCCCCTCCTGCCTCAGGCATCTCAGGGCGGCTCATAGATATTAAAATATACAATAAACAACAATTAAAACAGTAATTAAAACCCATCCCTACCCACCCTAACCCAACCCACCCACCCCACCTCCCTCGGGAAAGGCCTGGTGGAACAGTCAGGTCTTACAGTGTCTGTGGAAAGAGGGGAGGTCAGTAACCAAGCGGACCTCCAATGGAGGGGAGTTCCACAAACGTGGTGCAGCCATGGAGAACTCCCTGCTCATGATGGACACCTGGGAAACCCAGGGGACCCTGAGGAGGATGCCCCTGGCTCACCGCAGGGGCTGATCCAGTACCCAGAGAGTGAGGCAGTCCCGCAGGCAGGTGGGGCACAAGCTGTTTAGGGCTTTAAAGGTTAACACCAACGCCTTGAATTGGGCCTGGAAAACTATCAGCAGTCAATGCAGAGAATGGAGCATTGGTGTAATGTGCTCGCGTCAGCCCATCCTAGTCAAGAGACAGACTGCTGCATTCTGCACCAGCTGCAGCTTCTGAACCAGCAAACTGAGGGTAGACCCATGTAGAGTGCATTGCAGCAATCCAGTCTTGAGGTAATAAAAGCATGGACGATTGTGGCCAGATCTGAGTAGTCTAAGCCAACACAGCAGATGTAATTGCAAAATGTCCCCTTCGCCACAGTCTCCACCTGGACATCCAGGCAAAGCTGCAGGTCAAGGAGCACCCCCAGACTCTGGACCTGCGAAACCAGGGGAGGATGGACCCCATCGATGATGGGGGCTGCTACCCCCCCGGCCCTCCCCAAAACCATCACCTCCATCTTGTCAGGATTTAGTTTCAGGTGGCTCACCCTCATTCAATCCCCCACAGCCGACAGACACCGGGTAAGCACCAAGACTGCTGGGACTGAGTCAGGCGAAAATGAGAAATATAGCCTCGACCTTCAGAGGGCCCACCTGTTTTATCTATCCAGAAACAGGACCTTCTGGATTTCAGGCTCCCTATTTATCTCTTATGGTGGCAGGCGTGTTGGGGTTCCCGTTACATTCCAGACACTATCCAAATGGATCCTAGAGTGCTTTCACATGGCCTACAATATTATGCAGATTACCCCTACATGAGGGACTTAGGGCACACTCCACCAGAGCAGTGGCGGCTTCTGTGGCCAATTTTTGTTTTGGTCCAATGGACCTAATATGCAAACCCATGATGTGGGCCTCCCCACTTACCTTTGTTAAACATTGCTCCCTAGATATAGCTGTCCAACAGGATGCAGCCATAGCCAGAGCTGTACTGTCCTCTGTTCTCTAATGAATCTCTATTAGGTCTAGTTTTGTGTTTTACCTTTTGGTTACTTCCCCTCTCAGGGAGTTACACGTGGGCTCCTAGCCCACGGAATTATTAGGAGTTGAGGTATACCTGGTAACTGTTACCTCAAGATTCTCCTAGGAATTAGCTCCACCATGGGGTAAGGGATCCCCATAGGAAAGCTTAAGTTTCCTCAACAAAAAGTCACATAGACAATTATTATGACTAAAATACTACAATTTATTGTCCTGCAAAAATGGCTTACACACTACTATAAAAGTACTAAGGAAGCATGCAAAAAGGTTATTGATTACAAAATATATATTCTTGGAGAATATATCTCACCACACAGATATAGCAGGTCCCCCAAAAGTTGTTCAGGGTCTGTGGGGTCCTGCTGATGAAGATAATATGTTAACTTGCTGCTATGCTGGAGACTTGATAAGAATTAAAGTAAAAATAGTAAAAATAAAAGATAGAAAAGACAAAGAAAAATATAAAACAAAATTTGTCCAGAGGTTGAGGAATGGTCTCTCAACAAGCAAGGAACATGGAAGCTCCAACAAGATATTTATTTATTTATTTATTTAATCACATTTATACCCCACCCCTCCTGAAACAGCTCGGGGTGAGAGAAGAGAGGGAAAAGACAGGGAAAAGACAGAGAAGCACTTGGGGGAACTCTGTCCACTCGACACAGTTAAAAATAAAAAAGAAACAAGTTTATCTAAGACCAATACAGTGCTTCCCTAAAAGAAAAGTAAATTCTGCATCTGGGTACAAAACCTTAAAGAAAAGTAAGACTTGCCCTTGAAAATTGGGAAAAGAAATTAAAAAAAAACAACTTTAAGGCAAAAGAGAAATAGCTTGAAAAGAGTGAAAAATGAGAGAAATGAAGTTACCACTGAAAATAAAATATTTGAAAAATGAGAAAAATTAAGTTAAAATAAAAATAAAATTGGCTTGAAAAGAGTGAAAAATGAGAAAAATGAAGTTAAAAATGAAAATAAAATGTAAAAATCAAAATAAAATTAAAGATGAGAAAAGAGAAAAGCAGCCTTTAAAATAGTTCTAAAAATGAAAAGTGGCTTTAAAATGAAAAATAAAAGACTTAGGAAAAAGTAGTAAAAGCAAAGATTGGAAAATAAAAGAAAAAGTTTATTTATTTATTTATTTATTTAATCAATCATATTTATATGCCGCCCCCTCATGCCTACGGCATCTTGGGGCATCTTCCAACAGAGATAAAACCGTTTAAAATAAATCGACATAAAAATTCACAATAATTAAAACAAAAACTTTTTTTAAAAAGCCTCTCCCAATTATCTTCCCTCCCCCCCACCTCCTCAGGCCTGGGCGAACAGCCATGTCTTACAGACCCAATGGAAGACCAACAGACTTGGGGCCAGGTGAGCTTCCTCTGGGAGGGAGTTCCACAACTGTGGCCATGCCACCGAGAATGCACTCTCCATTGTGGCCCCCCGCCTTATGCAGGGGACCTCCAGGAAGGGACTCCCAGTGGACCGAAGGGGCCGTCCTGAGCTGCGGAAGGCAAGGCGGTCCCTGAGATATCCAGGCCCGAGACCGTACATGGTTTTATACAACAAAATCAACACCTTGGATCTTGCTTGGTACGTTACAGGCAGCCAGTGCAGCGCATGGAGCACAGGTGTAATCTGCTCTCGCCAACCAGTCTCCGTTAGGAAACGGGCTGCTGCTTTCTGCACTAGCTGCAACCTCTGGGCCAGTCTCAAGGGAAGCCCCATGTAGAGCACATTACAGTAGTCCAGCCTTGAGGTGATGAAGGTGTGGATCAAGGTGGCCAGGTTGGGCCTGGAGATGTATGGGCACAACCTCCACATCAGATACAGCTGGCAGAAAGTCACCTTTGCCAGTGCATCAACCTGCTGGTCCAGGCAGACACCTGAATCCAATAACACCCCCAGACTCCGCACCTGTTGGGCCATGGAGGGGCGTACCCCCTCCATGAGGGGGACCAACACCTCCCCCACTCTACCCACCACCATCACCTCCATCTTATCAGGATTGAGCCTCAGTCTGTTCTGCCACAAGTTGGGAGAGAAAAAAACTAAGTCCTACAGGTGACTTGGCCCAGCAGCATGTTGGATAGCAAGCGTCTTCCTTTCCTTATTATGTCAACAATGGGTATTTTCAGACGTTACGAGATCACGCTCAACCACAGTGAACCACGCTCAACCCCACGGCGGGGCCAAAGGGCCGTGAACATCTGTTCGGCGCGCGCCAGATGTTCATCACGCTCAATACCCCCATGGGGTCAATTTCAACCACGCTTCCTGGGCTAGCCAGGGGAATATCTCGGGAAGCGTGGTCAAACAGACCCCCACC